>MU184749.1:104317-119355 GCA_016904865.1 Pissodes strobi
GCATATGAACCTATAGCTGGACCAGTATAGTTAAAGCCTAGTCTGTGCAAACTGTTAGCTGAGATTCAAACCTTGCCATAGCAGCCAATGAAATAATAACTTTTAATTATTTGGACAAAAATTAATATAGAACGGTTACATTTTAATAAGTATATAAACAGGTTATTTATTAACATAAATATGATATTCAATGAATACGCTTTACATGTAGATTTAATTTCTTAGTGCCAAGTAATAAGTAGCTAAAAAAGCGTGAAGGAAAATGCAATTTCTCGAACTTGATAATTCCAACTCTATGCCTTGCTTTTAATAAATTTTCTTGAAGCTCGAGAAAGATACACATTAAGTGTTTGAATTAATCGTAATGGTTTAACGAGAGAGTTAAAAATGATCATCGAAATTTAAGCTATTAGTATCAAACTGGGCAATGAATTTGAGATTACTACAAGAAACGAGTTATTTCCACAATAATTAGTACGAAATAGTGATAGCAACAAATAGAATTAATCAAAATTGACGACTGTCTGGTTCTTAATTAACATGAGCATCATATGCCGATAGATTATGTTGAAATCACGTGATTATATTTGTACATACATTTAATTTCTACATACCCAGCAAAGAAGCTGGTTAAGAGAGCCAAAAATAAAATATAAATTTAGACATTTAGAAATTATTAATATACATTTATATTTTGAAAACTTTTGCAAAGTTTTACTGCCATAGTGATATGGGAAATATTATTTAATTGCCATAATTCAAGTCATCGGGTTAACCCCGTAATAAACAATACTTGATGAACACCAATCTTGATGAATAATCTCCTTTATATTTCGGTACATCAGTGTGAAAGTTATATCATGGTTTAGTGATATTTGTTTTTAGCTTGTAGGTATAGGTTTTTAAAAAGTAACTTTTTTAATTAGAGTTTATTAGAATATGGATTATTAATACAAAGACAACTTAAGGCCATTTCAGATTTTGAGTCACACGACAGTTCTGATATTTCCGAAAACCATATAATAATAGGGGACACTAGGCAGGAGGCTAGGGAAGATTCTGAATGATGATTATGTGTCATTATTTCATATACAGACTAAGTACTGGTAAATTGAGGGAGTAGTTGTAAAATGACGTGGGAAGGCAAAACATGGAAAAACATTTTGAACCCATGATAGGAATCTCGTAATTCATCTTCCAGGGAATGAAGGTGCCGTCTGCTTTTTTTTACGGAAGTTATTCATCATAAGGGGTCGTCAGTATAGCCTCCGCAAGCACAGAGCAACGTGAGATCTCCTGACTTACGTGAGCTGCCTGTAGACCAAAGCCATCGAGAGCTACGGGGAATCAGCGAGAAAATCAGATCGCTGCCATCAATGAAAATATGGATGCCATTGTGGAATGGGGTGAGGAAAGCAATGTCCAACGCAGTTCAACGCAGGAAAGACTCAAGCAGCTGACTCTGGCCTCATCCAGAAGCTTGCTGGGTTTCAACGTAAAAAACAACATGCCTTAGTGTAATTACATCACGAACATCGACAATTCAGCAACAGAAAAACTAGACGCACTCTATGGAGCAAAAAAGTTGTATACACCTCATCAGCTCTTACTGCTCTCTAAGGTTCAGATAAGACCATCTCTGGAATACTGTTCCGTCTGTGGAGGTCGCCTCCCAAACACCTGCTCAAGATATTAGATTCCATACAGAGAAGAGCAGTCCGTTATGCGGATGACCCAGAGTTTAATAAATACCTTGATAACCTTGAATCCCGAAGAAAAGTGCGTACTAATCTCTTTACTATATTTACTATCGATACTACTACGAATAGTGTTCGAACGAGCTGGCACTTATGATTCCGCGCAGGGTTGTGCCACACAGAAACACCCGCATGCAATGGCGGCTCGTGACAATAAGAACTGGTGAATGAAATTTAATTACCTCCCCTTCCAACACTCCAGCGAAAGTACCTAGTACCAAATTTTACTTTACATAACTTTACCTACAGAACAGATTTTAAGCGGAAAAAAACACGACGGATCATAAACGGGAAAATGTAAAGTAATTTTTATTATCGAAAACCGAACCAAAAACCAACAACAAACAGAAATTTCAAAAGTAATGCATGCACCTATACGCAAATGCAATGTCGTAACCACTGTTAAACACGAATTAAATACGTCCGATATCCCAATTCGGAAATGAATCTTGATTTCGAGGTGGTGTCATTCCCATAAGCGCTTATCTATAATATGCAGACAATATGGTGCGTTGCCATGGCAACCAGCGTAAACAACTGCATCGTTATAAACCGCAACAGGAGTTAATTCAATCAAGGCAAAAGGCGATTCGAGATGAAATGGACATAAACTTCGCCCGTTTTGACAATGTTGCCGCGTTTTGAGCAATATACCGATGTATAATAATTATTCTGTGTTTATCTTCTATTGACAGCGACTGAACAACTCAACATTTTATAATTTTATGTTGATTTGTTTATGATTTATGTTAATATACTATGTTTCAGTGAGTGTAATTGAAAAATAATGTAAGTTGGAAAAATCTAAGTTGAATCGTTGTTGATATATTAAGCGAGCTGGCACTGCCCATTAGACACGAGCCGCTCATCCACACACGATTCAGTTGCGAATACCTAGGACGTTGCTGTTGCTGAATCCCTTTCTCTGAAGGACTGCCTCGATCTGGAATGGACTTCCCAGTAACATCTTTCTACAGCGCTTCAAGTTGGACTTGAAGCACTGTAGAAAGACGTTACCACCATCTTCTTCGTACACGCACAGCTTGTCACAGTCCGATTTTGTCAATGTCAAATATTTTTGAATTTCATTTAAATGCCGCATGCTGCATTTTGCAATCATCGGTTTATTAATTCTAAATTTATTGATTCGATTTGCTAACAATTCGCTTGAAATTGCCGCTTTTCTTAATGTAAATTAGCTCTATTCTAAGCATAGGTTAACGATATATTTGTATTAGCTTTTATAACGCGTTGCGACTATTTATTTTAGTTGATAAGCGATGCACATTATTATTAGAATAGCTTGGCTTGATTTATATTACATTATCGTAGCCAGAAACCGTTTCATATTTTTAAGAATTCTGTTAATAAAACCCACAAATACGCTGCATTTAACTCGTCGATCCATATTTTAATTTTGTTGGCATATTTCATCACCTTTTGGGAACCCCTTGGTTACTGACCTCCAATCGCCGGCCGCCATTTCTGAAGCAAGGTTAGATCGTTTTGCGACCTCTGTTTTTAAATATATTCACACGGCATGCTGTAGTTTTTGTAAGGTTCGTTCCGAATCATAGGGAAGGGCGATCAATGCCTGATTGTCGCTCTCGATTTAGACTTAGATTTCTTGAAAAATGTAATTTTAGCTCACTGTTTGTGGTTTCCGCCGTCGTTTATCATCCTAGTAAACGAGAACTATGTCGTTTATTATCTTAGAATTTTGCCTCGTATCGAATTATTAGTTTCGTTAGACATTTTCTCCGCTCTACAATTTCTCCCCGCTCTAATCTTGTGGAAGTGAAGAGACAAATTGACTGAAAACTGAAGATTTGGCTCTTCTAAAATACCCATCGAGGCGAAGAGAAGGTTTGCTAATAGTGCAGTCGTAGAGACTCAATATTTTATTGTGATTCAATTCTACCCTTTCTTTGGAGATATATTGTGTTGATTTTTTGTTTGTGTTTTGACACGACCGATTAGTCGGGATCTAAATACTGCTGTACTAGGTAAGCATTTTCTCTGGAATTATTTCCTATTATTTGTGTTTTATCAAATCTGAATTTTTATTTTAATGTAACTTGAGTTTTGATCGTATGGAGAAGTTTATATTTTTTTAAGGGTGATGCATACCTATCTTTTTTATATTTAAGTTGTCTGTACCCTAGTACCTCTTTTATTTGCTGATGGGCATTGCAAGTCCATGGGATTTTTTTTCTGGGGGATTTGTTTATAAAGAAACTATATTTTTACAAGGGGGGGGGTACGGTATTTTATTAAAGTAAGGGGGCTTTGTCTAATGCGCACTGGGTTATTTCAGGTTATTTTCTGGAGGGCCACAACGTTTACTGGAAGACCACTACTTTTACCTGCAGGCTAGAACCACCTTTTTCTAGTGGTTGGAAGCAGGCTTTGCCAGCATCAATTATCAGCCAATCTCGACACTGAGCTATCGAGACCTCGGCTAGATCTTCCCCTCGAGGCCATCGAGAGGCAGTACCTGAGGTATCTATAAGTGCTCTGTGCCTCCACCAGAGTTCGATGACAGGATTTGGGATATTGTACAGAAGCTTTATCTTCCATTGATTCGTTTCTTTACCTGTTTAATATAATCGCTTTTAGTTTTCCTTCTGTTAATATAAATCAAATATTTACCGCCAAGCTTCGAGATAGCTCATTAATTTTATTTTCATTTATTCACTGGTTTATCAGACCGGTTAATCTGTTTGCTCTTTCTCTCTTTTTAAGATAAGTCAAGCGTTGGCTCAATAATTGTATTCTTTTCTTTCATTTATCAAGCATTATAACCGCTCTGAAGTTTCTCTCGCATCGACAGCCACGCTTTCAATAGTTTTATTCTAATTTTGTTCTTTTATTGACTTATCGAGTCATTTGATTTAATTAAGGGGCCGTTCATTGCTACATGTTATCATTGAACGTTTAAAATCGGTGCAGCTAGTAGCACACGCATACCTAGTTGTAATGAAACCCATGAGAGAAACATACATTTTGAAACTTAGTAGTTAATTGCTGATATATATTTACGTTTCAAAAACAGGTTTGAGAATATTAAGAGTTCATTTGAATCCATAATAAATTAATTTGAGAAAAGCATTTATTCAAAATTAATGAATGTTTGGCGTATGAATTCAAGATTTATAAAAACATGACAATCATATACCCTTAAATTATGTTAGCATCCACTAACCATAAATAAAGTTAATTTTGCGTCCATATGAGTTAAGTATTTCTTAATCCAAGTAAAAATGCATGTCTGTATTCCAATTTAAGTATATGTACCGGGTGTTTCACTATAAATGGACTCCCCCTTTATTTTTCTCAACTGACATTTTAGAAAAAAACGTTCATTACAAAAAATAAAGGGGATGAAGTGAAATTTTTATGGCATAACACTCTTCACAAAAGCGAGCTCTGTCGATTTAGTCTATAATATATAGGGTGTTCCACTTAAAAAATATAACTGTGTGTGGATTAACTGTGTTTAATCCCGTGCTTAATCCCGCATTTGTGGAACACCCTGTATATAACAGTGTAATGCCACAAAAAACTTCACATCATTCCCTTTAATTTTTGTATGGAACCTTTTTTTTTAAACGTCAATTGAGAAAGTTAAGGGGTGTCCATTTATAGTGATTCACCCGGTACAAAATGGTCCTTACATGGTTCTAAGTTTATTCACAAATGAATGCTCAAAATGGTCTTACGTGAGAATGAAAGAATTATGAGTTTATTTTCCCCATCAGCCCACGGACTAAATACTCAGCCGCTGAAAATTTATAATTCACAAGAGGCAGGCCAGCAGGTATAGTCGCCGATATCGTGACGTCACTTTCAAGGGCACCGAGTCCGCCGCAGTTGTAAAGGAATACTCCGGTTGTATCGACCGGAGAGATTGTAGTTTTCAGGTGCTCTCGGGGTGTAGCATTATGAAATCGGATTGGGTGATGGAAAAGCGATTATTTAAATTCCACTTTTTACTGCCAAAAGTGGAGGTTGAATATTATTTCGAAGTTTCTCGAAAGATGTAACTTAATGGCTTTATATCTACGAATTTCTTGCAACTTTGTATGGTTGTAATAAAATCAAAATATGCGATAATAGGGAAAGCTAGAAGAAAGTTGAAAGACAACTGAGAAAACCTGATAACGAGAAAGGAGTGAAATTATCAAGATACACTTAAGCAAAGTAATTAAAAATCTGAAAGAAATACTCCTGGGAATAATAATGCAGGAATTACAATGGCAAATAAATCAGAGATGTATAATCAATAAACTAGACACAACAAGGAAAAGGCGTCAGTCAAATAGCTGTAAGACGGATTTAGACGTTATAATTCCGAAGCCACGAAGATGAAATAAAGCAATTTCTAGATGCACCTAGCCCCTGTTAAAGATTTCCTGCAAAATAAATACATTTCAGCGGGTGGAATACTAACATTTTCATGCCTACACAGTTATTCGTTCTACGTATTGATGGAAAATATAAAAATACATTTTAGAGCATTCACGTTACCAATAAATATGAAATTGGCAATTTAAATTGACTATTTTATAAGGCTAACAATTTATGTGATATATTAATAATTGTATTACATGCCATAATAAAACAAGGTATATAGCTTTTAAAGTATTATAATTAAGCTGCCTTGGATTACTCTCAATCTAATCTTCTAATATACGTATAAACAAGAAAAAGGGGTAAAAATTAAACGCCGTAATGAAAAAAAGGTTTCTAAATAATTGCCCGAAAATATTGCTAGGGCAAATGCGATACAATGAGGATTAATTAGTCTTCATTAGTCTGGCTTACGCTAACTAAATCCATTTACCAAACAATCCCCAGATGAGCAAAAGAAATATGCGATGTAACCGCTCAGCGATTTGTGTTACTGACCTTCACGCTTTGATTTCATAATTTTACTATGGCTTTTGTTTGGGTATGATGGTCCTTAGATTGGAATGGAATATTACATAACAAGGAAAGTAAGCTAGCTATTACAAGCGAGTGAAACGCCTCGCATGCTCGTCCCGTGTTATAAGCTTACTACCAAAGGTGTATACTATAATTTTTCTATGACATTTGCTATATTATACAATACTTTTCCAAAAGTGTGGATTATTTTTTCAGTTGTTCGGCAATATTATTATTTTGTTTAATTTTTGATGAAATAAAATTTCAATTCCTCAATTTATGCTAAAGTTATATTTATTGCCTTTATTTATTTTTACCTTTCATTTTCAGATGACATAAATATTAGCTATGCATTATAAAAACCCACATTAACCGAAATATGCCATATTTTTGTCAGAACAAGCAACAACGCACTGACGTGCCAGTTTTACAAGTTTTATACAATTTTCATATTAAATATTTACTTGTGTTTAAGGCAAACACATGTGTGACGGTCCTTTTCCCTTTCCGGCTGACATTGACATAGGAGGACATAGAAGGAGAAAGATGAAAATGTGTAATATATTTTGTATTAGACAAATGCATCAGAAAGTTTGTACCTTCTATACCTCCCGTTCCTTTTCACCTGCCGACCAATCCATAGACCACATAACGGCTTGTCAGTATGGCTATAGGGTCAGCAGATGAGGGAATTAGGAGAACGGTACTTGAGGCTTTAAACAAACCCAGTGAATTCAAACCAGTAGTGTGTTGTAGGCGGCGTCATCTATGCGTAACCTGCTAAGTTTATCGGTGATAGACAGTACTATCCTATAGTAACTATTGGCTACTACTTGACCTGTGTATGTCAGGTGAACCTAGACAAATGCATCAGAAAGTTTGTACCTTCTGTATCTTCCGTGCTCTTTCACCTGCCGACCCATTCAGCGATAATGACACACAGGTCAGTCCTCAGTCAACACTAGACGCCATCGCCCAACCTTTCCGTATGCAAGCGTCAACATCCTACAAAACATTCAAATTAACCAGCTACGATCTATCGGCCTGACAACAGCACACACGCAATCCACGAGTGGTTAGAAGATGCTACGAAATTAAAAGAAGATTGCGCACATATTTCAATTTAATGCGAGCTACACAGCTGCATTGACGTATGAAAAAGAACAAAAGGGGGCCGTTGTACCTCCTGCTGTAGAAGATGACATTAATTATATTCATGCAATAACAAGCCATGCAAGTAAAGTGTTCCATCATGGAACAAATCCGAGATTAATGGCTGCTCAGCAAGTTCTAGCAGTGGGACCACCGCTCCGAAGAATAACTTTGTCGATCCCGACAAGGCTGTGACAGAGGCTCAAGTATGTTTGAAAAATAGTGCTAAGAAGCGACTTCAGCATTTCAATGTCGAAGATTCTCAGCTAGCTAACAGGAACGCGGGCAAGTTTGTGTAGAAGCAGTACAACCTAAAAAATAAAGAACGTTAGTGGCGATCCCACTATACGTGAGGGGCAAGTGGCGATCCCACTTTGCTTAGGTAGATGGGTTAGTGGTGATCCCACTAGACCTAGATGAAAATAGAAAACATTAGTGGCGATCCCACTCCACGTGAGGAGCAAGAGGCGATCCCACTCTGCTTAGATCAAAATGGGTGGCAATACCACCTAGGTAACAAGGATAAATACAAACAAAGAAATAAAGTGAAAAAATAGATTTACTTCACAGTGGTGATCATGAACAATCATAAGGTTTGCTATTTAAACAGTGACTAATTTGATACACATTAGATAAAATAAATTATCGTATTAATCCGGAACTATCACGCAAATACTGCCGTAGATTTGTTTTTGCATTTCTAGAAAAATGGATCTATGAGGAGAGAGAACACTCCACTTGCAGGATGGTCGTGTCAGCGATACTCCCATCTATCGACGTTCCACTCCTGGAAAGTCAGACGAATAAATATTTTTGGCGAATTAGAACTTTTAGTGGGGGTTAAATACCTCTATCTTTGATATATATACGTATCGTTTACAAACAAAAGAAGTAATGATTGCTTTTTTACTATTTTCGTTGGCGCATTCGATAACGGGAAAACCCTCGTAGATATTCCGACTAACCTTGCGTCGACCGTCTCTAGATCGAAAAATTAACATAAAATTCGCGTTGCTAAACAAATCGATTTCGACGCAATTGAAATAAAGTCGGTGGTAAAAGGCCTTGTTTCCGGCTTTTGTAGCATACTGTTTTGGATTGGTTGATGGGTTAAGCATCGCGCGCAGTTATTCATTTGCCTCAGAATAATTGGGAAATTCCATTAATTGGAGTGGCTTACTGACAACGCCCTTTTGGCTACTCTGAGTAGTTTTTTTGCAGATGCCTATATATCGAAATCCCAGGTTTTCATCGTTTAATTCACTTGGATGAATTATTGAGAGGAACATGTTATTTGTCGTGCCGCGTATTCATTGGTGGAGCGAGTTTTTTTTCGAGGTGGGAGTTCTCATGTGGCTTGCTGCTTTCGGTTTCCGATTGCTTGGGTCACTCTTTACGTCGATCTTGTGAGTCAAGCAGTCATTTTGAACACCGGTTGGAATCAATTTTTGATTTTACCTATTAATGGAATTATCCAACCGGGTCATTTTACCAGTTTCAGTCTTTAGTTGTGTCTTATCCTTTCTTAATGAAACTGCCCTTTGTGAGATTTGAGTGCTGCTTTTGAAAGGTGAGTTGAGTTTTGTATACATTTTTTTGTCTTTCTATGAACGCCATCAATTTAACATTGTGACGCACGTGGGCGGATTTTTAATTCCCTTTTTAATCTCTTACAGAGACCTACTTGCCCAACTGTAAAGCCATCTATGGATAAACAACTGGCTACCCTTACATAGATAAATTATTGTTTTTTTTTTTAATTCCGATTTCTTCTTTTCCTTGATGGTTGATTTTGATTACCGAGTTATAATGCTCGTCCATTACGAGTTACGTGTGGAACCTTGAATATGTGTTGTTTCACAGGGTCCTACCGTTAGGTCTACTCCTACCGTTGGGTCTACTCCTACCGTCGGGTCTACTCCTCTCGTTGGGTCTTTTGCTACCATCAGGTTGTTCATTGCTATCAACGAGCATCGTTGGCGACATAGTGTTCCTTGGCTACGCCTGTCTAGCGGTACTACCTGTATCGAGTCTTGCAGTCCTTCGCCTGTCAAGGAAGCTTCCTTTCTACCGTGAGCAGTTCTCTTCTAGAAGCTGCCAGAGGAGTTACTCATCGGCAAAGTGAGCAATATCTATTTCTATATAATCATTTTTTTTAATGTTTTCTTTTCGAACAAAGATTAACTTTTAACTTTTTCTCCTTAATTAAGGAAACATTTAGTCATTCATATTTTCTTTTAAATTTTTGTGTCAATCTTGTCTAGCCTAAGATGCTTGATTTTATTTAATCAAATTCTATAATTAAGATAGATCCATTGATCTAGAATAAATCAGATTTTGGATCAAATTTTTTTAAACTTTTAATTGACTGACACAATAACGTTGTAGGTCGAACTAGTTTTATTATTATTCTCAAATTTCTGGCTTAGGTTAGATAACCGTAGATCATATAGTGTTGATAGGGCCTAGTGGACTTTGCGTTATTTTCAATTGCTTTTTTTATTGCGGCGTTTGATATTTTCTTTACTCGAGCAAATTGTTTGTTATTTTTGTCCTACCGGTAACTTGCCCGGGGAGTGGATTACTTTCGTGTAAGTTGACATATGTTAACATCTGTAATTTATTAGTGGTTATAATAAAGCCAGGTCTAACTGGTTCTCTTTCACGTCGCTTAACTGAACTGAATCACCATAGTTAGTTAGTAATACGGCATTGTAACGGATCATGATTCACCAACCGTGAATTAGTCTTTGATTAAGTGAATGATCCAGTTGCTTGAATGTTCCTATAATATTGACGCTATTTTCTTTTATTATTATTGCATAAAGCGTTCGTAGTAAATTACGATTGAATATTTCAGCGTTTGTTAAGATAAAGCGTGTAATTTATCTCTTCAAGTAACCGAATAAAGCCTACCTTTTCTCGTTTAAAATGCAGTGTAACCGTAAGAATTGATCTACTGAAATTTTCTCGTCTTTAATCTTTCTTTTTCTTGACCAGCTGTAATACTTCATTCCCTAATCAAACCAATCCTTTGTTTGTTTATTTACCTGTTTTATTTAATTAAATCTTAATTAAAACTCCAAAGGACAGGCCCGCATCATTAAGTCTCTGTCTACAAGCCCGTGGCGCCTTAAATAATTCAACCACCCCTACTCTCTGACATTTGAGCTAGGGCCTAATTTATACGCTCGGTGACATCTCGTTTTAGCCTACGCATTGACATACGTAAATTCATTCAATATCTAATTTTAAATTCTCAAAATTAAAATTTTTCGTTCTGTTGGAGATTATTCACTCCCAGTTCCTTCTAAGCTGGAGTGAAGGTTTTGCGCCCCCGCGAAAGAGCGCAATAAAGCACATATATGACCTCCTTTTCTCTTTCCTAAACAAACTAAAATAACAGGATGCAGAAGGGAAAAGATGAAAGCAAAAACATTCGTCAAATCTCTCTTCAATTTGTTCAAATTAAAACATGAATTAAAATAATATTAAATAGGGCAGACAAAAATTATTGCCATTGTCGAAAACATAACATAACAGTAAATATTCATGAAACCAAAATTTGTAGCGTCTCTATCTAGACATGATTTCGAACCTTTAAAATTTCCTGAATAATTTAATGGAATCCCACGTGATTAGGCTATCAAAATATTGTAGTTCACCGAAGCGTTCTAAATGTAAATAGGACAGGAGTGCTGTAATTTCTAGTAATTAAGGTATATCCCTTTCGACATGCATATATTTATCCCAATGTGAAACGTTACTCGAATAAAATTAAATAGGAATCCTGTATGTATAAAGGTGTCCCTGTAAGCTTTTTTATTTCTAAAAATCAGTAGCATCTTGAAACAAACTAGATTTTATGTTAAAATCTTAATAGGAATCCATTTTCACTTCTTCGACAACAATAACGGTTTTAATAGGCTGTGCAAATAATAATTTATAAAGAAATTATTATTAATTTTCTAAGATAATAAAGTTTTATTGGAAACATAATTAATAAAAATGCATACAAAATTTCATGTTGACATTTTTAAGCTAAATCTGGTAGTATAATATTATACTTGCTTAATATTACATGTTTACTCTTATTTAAAACAAGCACATGTGTAGCCTCCTTTTTCTCTATCCGGAAGACACTAAAATGGTAAAATATTGCCGAATCATTGCAACGAAACTCCGATGTAAATTACTGGATTTTAATCGGAAAGAAATATGAGTTGTAACGGAATATATGATATCAAATATTAGTCTATTTCGCTCCATTAATCATATCTATTTATCAATGGTTTTCAATGTTTAGTATATTGATAAGCAGTGCCATCTGTTCGGAAATGGGCTTATCTCGTGTAGTAGGTATTTGAAGAACGTAGAGTGTTGTTCAATGCCTGTAATCTACAATAGATTGCTAGTTTTAGCGTATGTTGAATGCTTCCTTAGTTTGACGCCGGGTTTCTTACAAGGGTTGTCACGTATTTTAAATTGCCCAATCCAAAGCCATTGAATTTAAATAGGTAGAACGTATAAATTTTGAAAGTAAGGTTATATCACCTTGTGTGCAAACGTTGGCACGGTAAGTGGTATTAATTCTATGATCTCAAAATATTTTGTTCATCTTGCATATTTTTCAATCGCCTTTGCATATTTTAAATACAAAACTGATAATTGTTTTTGATTCGGTTAATCATATTTCACTAAAGTAAAGAATTTAGCATTTTTATATTGCACTTTCGAGTGTTTGACGATTTCAACAATATTAATTTTTTATGGTGAACTTTAGGTTTGAATACCGTTTTTTGATGGATAATTGCGTATCTTATCGGTCAAATTCGTGTAATTTGATAATGGTTTAATCCAAATATATCGAGAACGTAATTACTTCATCGTTTAGTGGTCATACATATGATTTTACATATTTTCATTTAAATTGAACAGTATTACCTGGAAGATTCTCAAAACGAATTTTATATGTTCCTGTAAAAGGTAGTTAATTGAATTTGAGTAGAATTTCGCTGAATTTTCCTTAGTAGTATTGTTGATCATAGTTTTTCAGGCTTAATTCATTAATCTTTCAGTTGATTTGTAACATCAAACTATAATTATTATCACTTATCGTGTCACGTTTGATCAACGATGTACCGGCATTGATTTGCATATGAAACAGGTTTAAGCACATGTGTGTAAATTTACCTGGTTTATTTTTTTTATCGTTTACCTAAATTCCTACCTCAAAGCGAGATAGTGATTATCTTATGTCTATCTATAATTAATGGAGACGTAATTTACGTGAAATTATTGTTTATGTGCCAAGGGCCATATTTATACATTAAGTAAAGAAATTACTTATCTGGAGTTATAAGACTTGTTTTAAGAGAGGTTATACCCCGTTTTATCTTTTTTTATATAAAAATTTAGTTATTTTCTATTTGAAGTTGCCGAGAGCCACTGTTTGGACAAGTTTCCTAATTCTCTTTTAAATTTGTAATTTCAATCATAATTTGTTTTGAATTTTATATCTCGAAGTATAGAAGAGATATCTTGAATAACAGTAGTTATTTATAGTGTTATTTAATCATAGTTATTTACAATTTTGAACTTTAATTATAATTTAAGTTCTGATTATATCTACTGTAACCAGTAAATTTTCAAGTTGTCAACCTCCTATGTCAAACTGAGGTCCACAGGATACTCCCCTTAATAATTAGTTAATAAGCAGTATTAGTTCGTCTAAGACCTATATATGTAATTGGTGTAAAATAAACAACCTTCCCTTAAATACAGATAAATGTTTTATTATGTCATTCTCAAACAAAAAAACATTAATAGATTTTAATTACGATTTGGATAATGCAACAATTAATAGGTGCACTACTTTTAAAGATCTTGGCATCACATTCGACGCTAAACTGTCATTTGAAAGCCACATTGAAAGAGTCTGTTCAGAAGCCACCAAAACTATAGGGTTTATCTTTCGCAATGCAAGAGAATTTACTAATATTCGTGCACTCAAAATGTTATACTTTAGTTACGTAAGATCAAAAATTGAATACTGTGCTAGTGTATGGTCTCCTGTTTATGCTAAATACATTAATCAGGTCGAGAATATTCAAAGAAAATTTTTAAAATATCTGGCATACAAAAGTGACGGAATTTTTCCCACAAGGGGCATAGATCAGGTAACATATCTTGAATGATTTCATATTTCCTCACTAAAAGATAGAAGACAATATCTATTAGTCAGCTTCCTCTGTAAAATTCTTCACTCCCAAATTGACTGCCCAGAATTATTAACGCAAATACAATTACTTGTTCCTCCTAGATCCACAAGAAACCCACTAGTTTTCTATTTACCCACGCCTTGAACAAATTTCCTTATAAAAACTCCGCTGTACAGCGCTATGAGCCTATTCAATGCTATCTGCGGTGACGTCGATGTCTACAACCTAACCTGTGAACAGTTGTTAAACAATTGTACGAGGGGAGATTTTGTAGTTTTATAGTTTTATAATTTCATAATTTTATAATTTGTATAATTATTATTTTATTTTTGTTTGGTTCTGTAGTTGGTTTATATGGAAACTGTGCTATGATGTTGCTTTTCATACTTATTATAAGCCCATGTACTATTCTATAATTTTCATGTTAATTAGTTTTAAGTCAGATTGTCTTATAAATGGATGTATTCTGTTAGACAATAAACGATTATTATTATTATTATTATTATTATTATTATTATTATTATTATTATTCTACCACCTACAGCTTTGCGAACAAGTAGGAGTCCCAACTAGGATTATCTGCAAGACCTGGACACGCCTATAGCGGGTGAGCTTAGGCACAGGCAGTAGAAGTTTCCAGTAAGGATCCTAACCAATTACATGGTTTTAAATAGCTGAACGAAGTTATCGTATGGTTACAGATAATTGAAGGAAATAGGTAATCTTTCTCAGAAGAAAGATCGTCTGCTTAGACCAAACTTGTCATAATAACTAAATTTGTTCATTGTTCACATTACTAGTCAATTTAGTCAAGTTTAAACTTCATTAATTATATTATAATTTACATCCGATTATATGAATTTCAACAATTTTTAACAAAAAACCTCATCATTGATAATTGTAAATTAGTTGTTAAATTAATATACTGTTTTTAATAATAATAATAATAATAATAATAATAATAATAATAATAATAATA
>MU184749.1:119365-134013 GCA_016904865.1 Pissodes strobi
ATAATAATAATAATAATAATAATAATAATAATAATAATAATAATAATTCTTTATTTAGCACTTGGCTAATATACATTCTATACAAAAAATATTTAAGTTAATCTTATGCCTAAACCTAGTTGACCAAATGCAACATAAATCAACCTTCATTGCAATATATTCCTGCTACAGACATTTACTTATGTAACGGGCTGCGATTACCTATACGCATTTATTTTTTTTTCTGGACGAAATGGCGAAGGAATAAGATAAAAATTTACGTGGTTGACTAAAGTCGACTCGAGAACCACTCTAATTCGCGTTGCATTTATTGTAAGATTTAGCTATCATACGCTTGAATTTGCTGATTATATTGGATGGTATCAATGTTTAGCCCTCTAGGCTTACATATTGACGCAGTATTATACGGACTCTCCATTATTAAAGTTCGATAATATTTCAGCTCGGAGTAGATTCTACCGACGCGGCGAAGGAAATTGTTCTGTTTCATATAGTCTGTGGGGAATAATTTTGGCGGTATAAGTGACAGCTTTCTGGACAAGCGCGTGGCGTTCACGGTCGACACGGTTGCCAAGTTAATGCCTTATTTGGCATAATGCCATTAGTGGCGCGTGTTGATTGTAATTTTAGACTGCCGCATAACGCGTGGGTTATATATTCCCACCGAGCATTTAAAAGTAGATTCTAACTGATTCAAATCATTTCGATAATGAGTCGTTTTAGCGCTTGATTTGGAGAATCCGGTAGTATGACATCATAACTTTCTAGTACCTTGTTACAAATAGGGACGCTGTTGGAAACATAGTATGTTGGGCCGGCGCGATATTAATTCTGCTAGCCTCGTCATTTTCGGAGCAAGCCAATTTAGTCTTTAAGTGATCTTTAAGGAACCAGTAGGTTTCAGTGCCGAGCTCTCGAAATTGGGAATTTTCGTTGAGATACTGATATTTAGTGTGAAATATACAGTGCCCTAGTTAGGGGATTATTCAACGAAGCCCCTGATGGATGATTGCAGATGAAGGAAGATTTGTAGATTCGACCACCTGCACCCACGTTTGGGGATTTGATTTTCGAAAGCTGCCACACGCTTGAACCCTGTTTAACATCTAAAGGTATGTTGTTTGAGTAATTTTGATTCAGATATTGTTTTGATCTGTGATTTGTTGAGGTTCCGTACCTGTTTCCTTCATATTTTGGTTCGATCACAGTTCTAATTTGCCCTATTTGTTTCAGGGGTTTTCTGTTTTTGGATTTCTATTTTTGGATTTTTATTTTGGGATCGTTGGTTATGGGCCTTTCATTGTCCTCTTACGATCCGGTTTCCTACCTGGGTTTCCAGACTGCATACTGAGACTCCTCCGACAATACGTGGTTTCGGAGTAACCATCAATTGACTGCGTGTCTCGCTGTCTGATCCAAGCCTCAACGCATACGGAGTGTGTCTTCTCAACCTTGACGCTCCAGTGATTCGACGAACACCTAGATCCTGGATGAACTCACTGTTGGCTTGATAACGTATCAGATAAGTCTTAATTTAGGATATTATCTAGAGTATTTTGGGACTTTTATTTTAGTTCATTTTATTATTGTGTTTTATTGGATTGGTGATTTAGGGCTACTTAAATTAAAGTTTCGGATGAATTTGCTTAATGAAAGTATTAATGATTTGACTTAATTTAAAATATAGCTACCTTCAAGTCATTTGGGAGTAACGAATTATTCTCAATAGTTAGCATAAGTATACTGGATTATCCAGCTAATCCGGATAGTGAATTTTAGTGATATTCTATTAAACCACTTGTGTAGTTGTGCGAGTTCCAAGTTAATAGTTGTGCTTAAATGATTTAAATCTTTTGAACCAAAATATAATAATGTGTCATCTGCGAACAAATGTATTGAACAATTACTAATTTCTTTAACTACATCATTAACATAAATTAAGAATAACAACGGACCTAATGTACTCCCTTGTGGTACGCCACTGGTATTTGATAGCTCTGAAGATATATCGTTATTAACTTATGTTGCCTGTTTTCTATTATTTAAATAATCAATGAACCAGCCCAGTGCCCTATTAATTATTCCAATTTGTTTTAATTTATGTATTAGTATCTCTCTATTTATTGTTTCGAATGCTCTCTGCAAATCCAGAAACACTACTCCTATTCCATAATTCGCATCTAAAAGTTCTTTCCACTCATAACTTTCTCGGGGAATGGATTACTTACGTGTAAGTTGACATACGTTAAGGTCTGTAATTGATTGGTGGCTATAATAACGCCAGGTCTAACTGGTTTTCTTTCACATATTGTTTTTTTTTGCGGCAGTTATCAACGTAGCTTAACTGAACCGAATAACCATAGATAGTAATACGGCATTGTAACGGATCATGATTCACCGACCGTGAATTAGTCTTTGATTAAGTGAATATTCGAGTTACTTGAATCTTCCTATAATATATATAAAGTATATTTTGAATGGTGGACTCGCAACTATGACTTTTTCTAAAACCCGATTGATTTACAATTAAAATGTTATTTAATTGCTTATATACTATTTTTTCCAGAATCTTTTCAATGGTTATTAACATATTGATAGGTCTAAACTCATCGGCACTAATTGTACCTTTTACTTTTTGAATCGGAATGACTGTAGATATTTTTAATAAAAAAGGTATCTGTCCAAGTTGCAGTGACGTATTTATTAGGTTTAAAAGTGGCTTTTCAATATTCAGGTAAGAAATTCTGATGTTATATCATCAGGGCTCCCTTTGTTTGGTAATGAAAATACCATTTCTCTTAAGTCATTATAATCCATTAGAACAAATGTATCCATATAATTTTCTTCTCTAGGGTCACTTTCACTTTGATTCCACTTACCTACTAAGTTATCTTTATCAATTTTCTTTTTTATATCGTTAACACTTTCCATAAAATATGAATTCAGATTATCCACAATTTCCTTTGCATCTAATAAAACCCTGTCATTAATTTTAAGTTTACTGATATTATTTTTCTTTTTTCCTAGAAATTAATTGGCTTAGTGTATGTCACATTTGTTTTGGATTATTTTTTGATAGATCGATTTTATTTTGATAATACTTTTTCCTTCTGACTGTTACTACTGTATTTCTACATTTTTATAATAAAGAATATTATCCGGATTCATATTTGCTTTTAACTTTTTGTAAGTATTATCCCTGTTCTCAATTGTATTTTTATTCTATCATTATACCATTCCTTAAATTTTGACTTTATTACTTAAAAAAAATATCTATGAGAGGTGTATTATTTATATATTTGTTAACGGGAGAACCGTTAAATAGAATCCACCCCTATTCTCATTTAAATTAAATTAAATAAATTAATTATCCTCACAAATTGGTGACTGAGCTAGAAATTCATTACAAAGTGGCATCACTAATTGGTTATAGAGTGGCTGCTAGTTTTGGTCAGTTTGGCCTAGAAAATATTTATCGGCTGTATAATTTATGGTAATTTTTCAGTTTAGCAACCATTTAACCACAGACTTAAAACAAATATTCACTGATTCTAAGCAACGTCCAGAATACAGTCCATACCATTATATGCTGCGCAAAGCATGAAAAGGTGTGTAATTAAATAATTTTCTTTTCACATTTGTTGGTGCACTACAATCGCCATTACTCTTGCCGAGCCACTTCAAAAAAAGCACTACAAAATATAGTCCATACACGTCAGAAAATATTAATTAGAAGAACAAGAGGCCTACGTTTTATTTCGGATCTAACTCAGAGCGACAGATAGCCCCATTAAATAAAATTAAGTTTTAGTTGTAAATAAGTAAATATATATTCTCCTTCTTGTCACTGTCAGTAATGTCAGTAGCCAAAACTTCAATGTTTAATTTTTCACAAGCTCACTGTTGCCAGATTTCATTTTAAAAATTTCACTGTAAATTTGTTACGAAAATTCATTATTGAAAATCGTGCACAATGTTTGCCGTTTTCTCTCTTTTATTCAGGTGAATGATACAAATACACACAATGAAACGTACCATTCGTTTTTATATATTGTATTAACCCAAACTAAGGTCACAGTTGGATAGAAATAGAAATTCGCGATATTTTACGTTTGTAGTTTTTCTAATGCATTAAAGAAGTGAATTTGAAAGATAAACCAGCGAAAACAAGATTTTATGCATCTTTTTTTAACAATTTTGGTAAAATTATAATGAGGCTCTAACCAACAATTATGAAGTGGTTATATTTGTTTAAAAAATAAATATACATCCATCTGTAATAAAAATATTATTTTAATGAAAAATAAATACACGAAAATGACTTGAATCAATGACATAATCTATCTCGCGTAAGGCCAAAAGTGTGTGAGAAGTTAAGTGTGCGCTTTGCGTACGTTCCTTGCTTTCTTTACGAAATTACCCGAAGCTAACCAAAACTAACCCAAGTTAACCAAAGATAACCAAAACCAACCCAAGCAAAAAAAAGCTAACCGAATCTAACCCAAACTAACGGAAGCAAACCGAAACTAACTCAAATTAATTAAAACTAACCCAAGCTAACCAAAACTAGCCCAATTTAACTACTAAAAGAAAAGCGCGCTTTAGGATTGGTTATAATCCAATTAGCCAAAATTATAAAAATATGCAGAAAATTTTGTTTTCACCGATCTACTTTCTTTCAAATTTACTTTTTTAATGCATAGATATATAAAAAAACGCGAATTTCTATAATATCCAATAATTATCTAAACTTACAACAATTAACCAGAGAAGTGATTACTTTCAGTTAGCTTCGGTTAGTTCGGGCTAGGTCTAGTTGGTTGTCCCCGGAGCGAGCGAAGCGAGCGGAGGGCCATACGTGAAGTGAAACATATTTATTTTTTACATTATTTTGGGTTAGCTTGGGTTAGTTCTTGTTCGTTACACCCCCGAATCGAGTGGAGCGAGCAAAGGATTATGCGCAAAGTGAAATATATTAATTTTTCACATTAAATTGGGTTAGCTCCCGTTAGTTTTGGTTAATCCTTGGGCTTAAGTTTCTTTTAGCGAAAATCGGCTACAAAAAGTATCGTTCTATAGGACGATTAACCAGAGAAGTGATTTATTTTTACATTAATTTGAGTTAGCTTCGGTTAGTTTGGGTTAGTACTAGTTGGTTGTCCCCGGAGCGAGCGGAGGGCCATACGTGGAAGTGAAACATATTTTTTACATTATTTTGCGTTAGCTTGAGTTAGTTCTTGTTCGTTACGCCCCTGAGTCGAGCGGAGCGAGCGAAGGGTTATGTGTGAAGTGAAATATATTAATTTTTCACATTAAATTGGGTTAGTTTTGGTTAATCCTAGGGCTTAGTTTGGGTTAGTCCTAGTTGATTGCCCCCGGAGCGAGCGGAGGGCCATACCTGAAGTGAAATATTTTACATTATTTTGGGTTAGCTTGGGTTAGTTCTTGTTCGTTACGCCCCCGAGTCGAACGGAGCGAGCGAAGGGTTATGGGTGAAGTGAAATATATTAATTTTTCACATGGCTTGTTTTCCAGAAAAAAACTAACCCACGCTAACCGAAATTGATTCGCCTAGGCTTGCGTGAATAAAGGCTTGCGCTTCGCGCAATCCTCTCTTCACGCAAGTGCGTAGAGGTTTAAACGAGACGAAACTAACCAAAGCTAACCCAAACTAACTAAAGCTAACCCAAACTAACCAAAGGAAACCCAAACTAACTAAAGCTAACCCAAGCTAACCGAAATTGCTACGCCTAAGCTTGCATGAACGAGGGAGCAACCCTAGACCAAACAATTTCGGTTAGCTTCGGTTAGCTTTGATTAATTTGGGTTTGCTTTGGTTAGTTTGGGTTAGCTTTAGTTAGTTGAGGTTAGGTTTGGTTAGTTTAGGTTAGCTTTGGTTAGTTTCGTCTCGTTTAAGTCACTACGCAGTTGCCTGAAGAAAGCCTATGCGAAACTATTTCGGTTAGCTTTGGTTAGTTTGGATTAGTAATCCTCTCTTCACGCAAATGTGTAGTGGTTTAAACGAGACGAATCTAACCAAAGCTAACCGAAACTAACCAAAGCTAACCCAAAGTAACTAAAGCTAACCCAAACTAACCAAAGAAAACTCAGAATAATCAAAGCTAACCCAAGCTAATCGAAATTGTTTCATCTAACTGCGTAGAGAAAGGCTTGCGCTTCGCGCAAGCCTTTCTTCACGCAAATGCGTAGAGGCTTAAACTAACCCAAACTAACCCAAACTAACCAAAACTAACCCAAACTAACCAAGGCTAACCCAAACTAACCAAAGCCAACCGAAACTAACCAAAGATAACCCAAGCTAATAGAAATAGTCTTGTCTAAGCTTGCATGAAGAAAGGCTTGTGATTTGCGCAAGCCTTTCTTCACGAAGGTGCGTAATGGCTTAAACGAGACGAAATTAACCGAAAGTAACTAAATTTAACCCAATCTAACTCAAGCTAACCGAAATGATTTCGCCTAGGCTTGCGTGAAAATGATATGGTTGAGGCATGCACGAAGCAAGTGCGTAGTTGCTAAAACGAAACGAAATTAACTAGGGTCGTGAGATATCTCTGGGTAGTTTGGAGTAGATTTTAGGTAGGTCGGAGTAGCTTGGACTAGGTCGTATGTTGCGCGGAGTAGCTCGGAGCAAGTCGTAACTAGCGCAGAGTAGATTGTAGGTAGCTCGGAGTAGCTTGAACTAAGTCGTAGGTAGCGCGGACTAGCTTGGAGTAGGTCGTAGGTAGCGCAGGGTGGTTCGTAAGTAGCGGGAAGTAGTTTGGAACAGGTCGTAAGTATGTCACTAGGATTAGGTAGACCCATTCTTTATATTTAATGGTCGTAGGTAGCTCGTATTGTAGTTCACAGTAGATCGTAAAAACATGTTTTCATGTAACTGGAAAAATAAAAATTATACATTTTGGCAGAAAATTTTTCGTGAATTTCTATTTAGAAAAGCTTCTTTTTTCAATATTTTCAAAAGAAATGAAAATCAAGAATTTTTTTAAGGTATTATGTTTAGAAAACTATTTAGAATGTAAAACAGTTTTCATGTAACTAATTTCAGTTAATCTAGAGTTGAAAAAATGAAAATGATGCATTTCCGCAGAAATTTTTTTTATGATTTTGTATTTGGGGAAATTTCTGAAATCAGTTATGTATTTCAGCTAAGTGAAAGATGATCCAACCAATTAACCAAAATTATAAAAATATGCAGAAAATCTTGTTTCCACCGATCTATTTTCTTTCAAATTTACTTTTTTAATGCATAGAAATATAAAAAATCGCGATTTTCTATGATATCCAATAATTATCTAAACTTACAACAAATAAATAAATAAATAATTATTTTTACATTAATTTAGGTTAGCTTCGGTTAGTTTGCGTTAGTCCTTGTTAGAAAGTAGAGATGAGCAAAACCGCGATTTTGCAATCACAGCTAAAACTGTGATTGTGATTTTTCAATCACTGTGATTGCAAACTGTGATTGTGATTTGATAATATGGTATTGGTGAGTCGGATTATTAGCATCACAATATGGGTAATCGAAGTTTTAAGGAATTTGGGTGTAAATTGTTTAATTGTGGAATAAATTTAATAAATAAAACAATATTATAAATTATAATTAAACCTGTTTTTTTAATTAAGTAATTATTTTCAAGTAGACTTAAAATATCAAAATTTTCTATTTACCAAATTAAAAAATCAAGTTTAATGGATTTTGAATAAAATATTTTTATTCATTAACAAAATAGAATTTTGTGTACATAGTATTACATAGGTACTACATGGAATCTAAAAAACTAAAATCAACAAAATTTAATAAAAACAGAAACTTAAATAAGTACTCGTTAGCAGTTATTCATTTATACGGACAAAATTTATAAAAAAAGAAACAAAACGAACCTATACCTACAATGGAACTAAGGAATGGACTATAAGGAACAATGATTTATTTCATTTAATTTATTTGAAAAAACACATTATTTTAATGTTTGCAAACATTTTTTGAATTTGTATTCAAAAACAAAAGCATCTTTGCTTTTTTGGCGCTAAGTCGGCTTCGTCTGTCGGATAATATTAAACCTGCCTTTGAAAACATTCTTTCACAGGGAACTGATGTCGCACATGCACTCAGCCTCTCTTGTGCAACAATGGAAAGGTGTGGGAACAAATAATTATTAGCCTTCCACCATTTAAGTGGGTCTTTATTCCTAGGAACGCGTTCACAGTCTAGAAATCTTTGAACCTCCAAAATGGCATTGGTTGTGGAAGTTCCCACACCAATTGGTTGGTAGTGTTCCGCGACCCTTTCAAACTCCTCCCAAAAGTCGTCGTCGTCCGTGTTTTTGTTAACATTTGGGTTTGATGCAGCTGCAGCTTGACTCCCACCTCTATGGATACTTTCCTCAGCAGAAAACTTTTCAGCCACCAAGGAAATTACATTTTTTTTTGTAATTTCAACATTTCTTTTCTCCTTAAACGGTATTTCTTTGAACCTTGGGTCAAGGAATGTTGCTATTGATAGTGTATTACTATTTTCTGAGTTCCCAAGTCTGTCTTTCAAAGATTTTTTTAAATTTTCAATGACATTTTTCATACAGTCAGTGAATTGCTTATCTTCAAACTTCCTAAAAGCCGAATTTAAACCATTAACCAAAGGAATAACAAGGGATGCAGTTAGGTATTCCTCTCCTGATATAGTTTTCGTCACACATTCAAAAGGTTTAAGAACTAGGGCCAGTTCTTTGATAATTTCCCACTCCTCTATGGTTAAGTGATGCTTTAGGTCCATATTAATAATTGACATGGTAGCTTTTACAGCTTCTTCCAAGACTATTATCCTATCCAGCATGAAATATGTTGAGTTCCAACGAGTGGCTACATCTTGCAAAAGTTTTAAAGGAGTTTTATTTCCTTGGTTTTGCTGGTAGGATATAAGTTTTGCAGTAGCAATATGGCTTCTTTTGAAGTGTCCTACAATATGCTTCACCCGTGCAATAATATCCTTAATTTCATCGTCTTTCAATCCATCCATAACAACTAAATTAATACTATGTGCAAAGCAACCATAATGTTTCCAACGTAATTCATTATTTACTGCCGCTTTTATATTTGCCGCATTGTCCGAAACCACCATTAAAAGTTTATCTTGTATCCCCCATTCTGTAACCACCCTCTTCAACTCATCTGCTAGATTGACAGAGGTATGTTGAACATTCTAATAAAAGTGAAACCATTTGAAAATTGTCATTTAAAAAATGAGCAGTCACCGCCATGAAACTTTCCATATTAATGGAGGTCCAACAGTCAGTTGTTATAGTCACTTTTTTGGCCGTTTTAAAAACACTTTTGGTTTCTGTAACACACTGTTCATACAAGGCTGGCAACATTGTCTTGGAAATTGTGTGCCTGCTTGGAAGCTGATATGATGGATTGAGTGCAAAGACAAAGTCTTTAAAAGCAGCTTCTTCTACGATTCGAAACGGCTGGTAGGTATCCGTGAAAAGTTGAAGTAATTTGTCATCGATATTTTTCTTACATTTAGGAGTTACTCGCTTCGGAATGTATGTAGCCATGCTGATTTGACGAACAGTATGAGCATTAGTTTTGCGTTCAGGTTTTTTGGAAGTACCAGTTGTATTTGCTGCTTCTTTTCCCTCTGTCTGCATCTCGGAATCGTTTCCTTTTTCTTCCTCTGCTTCGCTTTCCGAAGCAATGCTTGATTGGCCTGAAGTCGATGCCTGAGACGGCCCTGGCCTTGAAACTGTTTTCTAGAAAAATACCCCTATATGTTAAAAAAAATACAAACATTGTACCGAACTTGAATCTGTAAATATGTGCTTTTCCACAATAAAAAACATACTTTATTACTACACATTATTATTAGGGTGGGTCGAAAAAATGTTCCGTAACATAGTTTTTTTTTAAACGGGTTATTTATTTTGTACCTTAAATTTTTTTTTGAAATTACCGATTATATTATTATTACTCGGAATTAGTCATTAGTCAAGTAAGCGGCGTATATTTTCTTAAAACTGTAATTAATTAAAAAAAAAAAACAAATCCAACTAATCCAAATCAATTCTCTTTTTGTCTTCCAAAAATATGATTTTTATATAGTTCTGTGACAGTGGAAAAAATAAAATTAATTATGAACCAAAATACTATGAAGTAAGTTCTCACTCTTCTAGGGTTAGGCAACATAATTTGAAAAAAAAACAACTCGACGACCCACCCTATTTATTATGCTATGCCATAAAAAAATATATATTAATTGAAAAGTAAAACACCAACTTTATCATTATTTTTGACCTTTAAAAACTTACCAAAGTACCTTCATTGTTCCCTTCAGGGTTCAATGACACAGTCGGGTGTTTCACACTCATGTGCTTTTTTAAATTTGAAGTACTTGTCTTATAAGATAATTTAGCAGCACACATATTGCATTTCGCAAAATTTTCGTCTATTTCAGAAAAAAAATTCCACAAGAAACTAATTTTTCTTTTTTTAAACATCGCGCGCTCGATAATAAATAACTGCCTAATAAACAGAAAAATGTAAACTTTTAAAATAAAAAACTGACTGAAGACATCAAAAGTATGATTTTACAGTGATCACGGTAACAGCGATTTAACTACGGCGCCCGCCCTTCTGCATAAGCATAAAAGCGATCAAATCAAACTGCGACAAACTTGCTAAATAATACTAAATATCTATTTTCTTTTCGCTACTGTTCCGGTGATTCACACCGAAAACCTATATCGCGATTAGACGAATACTCGTACGCTAGGACGGTTGCGCCGTTATACATGTATCATGGGTTGCGTCGCGTCGTTGCGACCTCTACTCTCCGCGATCGCGATCAGCCGATCACCGTTTTGCGTTGTTCTTTTCTTCGTCGCACTCGCAGTTAGCAGTCGCGTTTTCTCCGCCTGACCGTGATTCGATGGGTATGGCTAAACCGTGATCGCAGTTTGTTACGGGAACCGGTCACAGGTCGTGATTGCTACTTTTCAATCACTGTGATTAAATAACAGTTCGCGATTTTTTGCTCATCACTATTAGAAAGCCCCCATTTATAATATGGGCTTTCTATAGGGCGCGACCAATCGGGACAAAAACTTCGTAACGGTACGTCGAACCGCTCTGAAACTTATACCAATCGATTTGTAATCGAAAAAAAATTTTTCGATTTTTTGTCTGTATGTATGTGTGTATGTGTGTATGAGATGGGATCGACTACAGGTCGCAATTTTGAAGATAGCGACTTGAAATTTGGCATAGAGGTAGAGGTCCACGAACCCTCGGAACCTATTGATTTTGGTTACGATCGGTTAATATACAGGGTGTGAAAACAGGACAAGTTACCGATTTTTGGGGTTTTTTGGCATTTTTGTCCGTGTAAACAAGGAACAACTTTGCCTTTTTTTCATGTCAAATGAAAGTATTCGGTAAGACACGTATTTTTGTTCCTTTGCTCTTTTGCTCTAATTGTTATACAGGGTGTGAAAACTGGACAAGTTACCGTTTTTTGGCATTTACAGGTCGCAATTTTGAAGATAGCGACTTGAAATTTGGCATAGAGGTAAAGGTCCACAAACCCTCGGAACCTGTTGATTTTGGTTACGATCGGTTAATATACAGGGTGTCAAAACAGGACAAGTCACCGTTTTTTGCTATTTTTGTCCGTGTAAACAAGGATAATATTATTTTTTTTGTGTCAAATGAAAGTATTCGGTAAGACACGTATTTTTGCTCCTTTGCTCTTTTGCTTTAATTGTTATACAGGGTGTGAAAACAGGACAAGATACCGTTTTTTGGCATTTAAGGTCGCAATTTTGAAGATAGCGACTTGAAATTTGGCATAAAGTTAGAAGTCCACAAACCCTCGAAACCTTTTGATTTTGGTTACGATCGTTTAATATACAGGGTGTGAAAACAGGACAAGTTACCGTTTTTTGGCATTTACAGGTCGCAATTTTAAAGATAGCGACTTGAAATTTTGCATAGAGGTAGAGGTCCACAAACCCTCGGAACCTATTGATTTTGGTTACGATCGATTAATATACAGGGTGTGAAAACACGACAAGTTACCGTTTTTTGGCCATTGGAGGTCGCAATTTTGAAGATAGCGACTTGAAATTTGGCATAGAGGTAGAGGTCCACGAACCCTCGGAACCTATTGATTTTGGTTATGATCGGTTAATATACAGGGTGTGAAAACAGGACAAGTTACCGTTTTTTGGCGTTTTGGGCATAAACAAGGACCAACATTTCAAGATAGCGACTTGAAATTTGGCATAGAGGTAGAGGTCCACAAACCCTCGAAGCCTGTTGATTTTGGTTTTGATCGGTTAATATACAGGGTGTGAAAACAGGACAAGTTACCGTTTTTTGGCGTTTTTTTGGCATTTTTGTCCGTGTAAACAAGGACCAACTTTTCTATTTTTTGATGTCAAATGAAAGTATTCGGTGAGACACGTATTTTTGTTCCTTTGCTCTTTTGCTCTAATTGTTATACAGGATGTGAAAACAGGACAAGTTACTGTTTTTTGGCATTTACTGGTCGCAATTTTTAAGATAGCGACTTGAAATTTGGCATAGAGGTAGAGGTCCACAAACCCTTGGAACCTGTTGATTTTGGTTACGATCGGTTGATATACAGGGTGTGAAAACAGGACAAGTTACCGTTTTTTGCCATTTTTGTCCGTGTAAACAAGGATAATATTCTTTTTTCATGTCAAATGGAAGTATTCGGTAGGACACGTTTTTTTGTTCGTTTGCTCTTTTGCTTTAATTGTTATACAGGGTGTGAAAACAGGACAAGTTACGGATTTTTGGCATTTACAGGTCGCAATTCTGAAGATAGCGACTTGAAATTTGGCATAGAGGTAGAGGTCCACAAACCCTCGGAACATATTGATTTTGGTTACGATCGGTTAATATACAGGGTGTGAAAACAGGACAAGTCACTGTTTTTTGCTATTTTTGTCCGTGTAAACAAGGATAATATTCTTTTTTTATGTCAAATGAAAGAATTCGGTGAGACACGTATTTTTGTTCCTTTGCTCTTTTGTTCTAATTGTTATACAGGGTGTGAAAGCAGGACAAGTTACCGTTTTTTGGCATTTACAGGTCGCAATTTTGAAGACGGCGACTTGAAAATTGTCATAGAGGTAGAGGTCCACAAACCCTCGAAGCCTAATGATTTTGGTTACGCTCGGTTAATATACAGGGTGTGAAAACAGGACAAGTTACGGTTTTTTGGCATTTACAGGTCGCAATTTTGAAGATAGCGTCTTGAAATTTGGCATAGAGTTAGAGGTCCACAAACCCTCGAAGCCTATTGATATTGGTTACGATCTGTTAATATACAGGGTGTGAAAACAGGACAAGTTAACGTTTTCTGGCATTTTTGTCCGTGTAAACAAGTCCCAACTTTTCTTTTTTTCGATGTCAATTTATAAGTAGAGGTGAAAGTATGTTAGCATTTTTTGTTGACAACATGGTTACCATAGCAACCAATTAATAATATGTATATCACTAATAAAAGATATAGTATGGTACCTAGGATTGTTTATGAAGCCTAATTTGATACTAAAAAATTGGTTGCTATGGTAACCAAAAAAAAGTATAAAATCGTCATAATTCGTCAATCCTACGACTTAGAGATTTGATATTTGATATTTAGGTAAAGATTAAAAAGAAATAACGATTGACGTTGACAAGTCGGTTACCATGGCAACCAATTAATAATATGTATATCACTAATAAAAGATGTAGTATGGTACTTAGGACTGTTGGTGAAGCCTAATTTGATAATAAAAAATTGGTTGCTATGGTAACCAAGAAAAAGTTAAAAATCGTCTTAATTCGTCAATCGTCCGACTTGGAGATTTGATATATTGTATTTAGGTAAAGACTAAAAAACAATTAACAATTGACGTTGACAAGTCGGTTACCATGGCAACCAATTAATAATACGTATATCATTAATAAAATATATAGTATGGTACTTAAGATTGTTTATGAAGCATAATTACATACTAAAAAATTGGTTGCTATGGTAACCAAAAAAAGTAAAAAATCGTCATAATTCGTCAATCGTACGACTTAGAGATTTGATATTTGGTATTTAGGTAAAGATAAAAAAATTTAACGATTGACGTTGACAAGTCGGTTACCATGGCAACCAATTAGAAAATTATCACGGTAAAATTAGACTAGCGATTGGTAAATCTAATTATAAGGGCTTTCTAATTATAGGCCACGGTACGGATAGGAGCGTGGCAATAATGTGTGACCGAAGGTCACACAAACGAGGCCCGAAGGGCCTCGCGCGTGCCGCAGGCACAGGCGGCCACGCCGCTTGTTAGAAAGCCCACAATTATATATGGGCTTTCTATAGGGCGAGACCAATCGGGATAAAAACTTCGTAACGGTACGTCGGATCGCTCTGAAACTTATACCTATCGATTTGTAATCGAAAAAAAAAATTTTGATTTTTTGTCTGTATGTATGTGTGTATGTGATGGGATCGACTACAGGTCGCAATTTTGAAGATAGCGACTTGAAATTTGGCATAGAGGTAGAGGTCCACGAACCCTCGGAACCTATTGATTTTGGTTACGATCGGTTAATATACA
>MU184750.1:3113-38199 GCA_016904865.1 Pissodes strobi
CACTCCCCGTAATCAAACTCCTCTCACCAGTTTGACGTTCCTGCCAGGTGATCGATATAAAGAAAGATGAGGAAGCCATATCATGGACAACTACTGATGGAGTCTTCAGCGAGATTTCCTTGGTAAACTCCATATTGTGACGAAATTTTTTGATTTTTTAACTGACAGTGGGAGCAAATAGAAATAGTAATAAAGAGAAATATTCATAAGTTAAAAAATATGATGATTTTATTCTGAAATAGGCCAATATAGCAGATCTCAAAAACTAGATCTGAAGACCAAATGTAACAGATATTTTTAATTATGCACCCAAAAAGTACCTAGTAACAGTTAAAAAATTGCACATATACACATACTTCAGTAGCAATTGATATTGAGATGGTCATTTTCTTGTATTGTCGTGTTATAGTTCCTATTTGTTTAAAAAAATAGACCTTGGACTATAAGGAGGGCGTTAAAGTGCTTAAGCCTTAAAGAACCTACTGCTCGAAAAAGGGAATACGTGGGAAAGTAGTGAATTACACATATGAATTTTCAAACACGAAGAGTATTCATCAAATATGTAAATACCTAAGTATAAGGCCAATATTACTGCTATTTGCATATTTGTTTGTTCACTAATGCAAAATCGATTAGCATTATGTTGCTAAATTTTTGAAAAACGTCATAAGAAATATTTACTGATAAGTAATTTCGATTTTAGTAAGCCAGGTGGCCGCACTAGGGTCGCACTAGATGTGATCTGAATAAACCGATTTGTGACTCTTTGCCTATGGTTTACTTGAAAGTAGGTTAAAATATATTGTACGATCTTGTTTATGTCAACTAGTAGTAATTTTTTGAACTGCTTTCCAAATATAGTCGAGACCAATAACTATCAATTCAATTTCTCTTAGAAAGTGACGTAAAATAGATAGTATCCAAAGGCCGATCTTTTGATCGACTTAAACATTTTCATATTTAACCCAAAGATTGTTTTTATTGCATTTATGTAAATTATAAACTCAATAAATTGGAATTATATAAAAATATTTGAGGGTTCGATTGGGGAGAATATAAAATAAAAATTATAATAATTAAATCCTTATCGCCGGATTCAGTAACGCTAAACCTATAAGATCAAGTTTTAACGCACATGTTTAAGCTTACCTGTAAAGTAAATTTAAAACCTAAACCACTACCAGCTTTAGCATATTTAAAAAGTAGGTATATGCTAGGTAACGCAAACACAACTCATTTCAACACAAAAGGTTTACCTTTGTTGGAATATGTTATGGTATGCTGCATTATGTTGGTGTTGCGGTTCAACAAAAATTGTAATACGTTGCGTGAATCCGTATTTTGCGGCAAAAATCAAAGGATTATATCATACTCAATCAACTTATATGAAACAAATTGATACATTTAATAACATTGTTTTTAATGTGGATGGAACATTTAAAACAATGCCAATTTGGCTTCAGAGAAAATAAGAGCACTGTCCTAGGTATTATAAATCTTATTTTAAATATAATAGAAGCATTTCATAACCTGTAGTATAACTCAGTTCTGCTGTGTGATCTCAGCAAGGCCTTTGACTGCGTCGACCATGGTATCCTTCTTCAAAAACTCAACTATTATAACTTTAGTCCGCATTTTCAAACTTGTTTAGTCTTACCTTCGGTGCAGGTGTCAAATGGTAGGGATTGCCGGTATGGCGTCAGCCAAGAGCGTAATTAATACTGGAGTGCCACAAGGTTCGGTCCTGGGCCCCATTCTCCTTTTAATATATGATAAATGATCTTCCTAAAGGAGAGACTCATGCAAAAAGCACACTCTTTGCTGATGCAACAATGGTTTCTCATGGTGCAGATACTTATAAGGATTCATTGAATGGGTCGATGGCCACAGGAGAGAGCTGAAAACTGGTTCTGCTCAAACAGGCTGCTTCTGAATGCTGACAAGACAAGCCGGGTAATATTAACTATGAGACATTTATCAGGTGTAGAGAGTGCCTCGGAGGTACGCTTCCTGGGAGTGGTTTTAGATCCAAAGCTGCAGTGGGGTAAACATATTAATGCTCTTGCGACGAAACTCAGCAGGGGGCTTTATGTGCTCCCAAACCTATATAAGGGTGTCTCAATTGATATATTACGAACTGCATACTTTGCTGATTTTTATTCCCATATCTCATATACGATTCTGGCATGGGGACACTCGGCTGAGGAGCACAGGGTGTTTGGTATGCAAAGAAGGGCAGTGAGAGTGATGTCTGGTTTGGGTTACAGAGATAATTGCAGGAGTGTGTATGTGGGTCTTGGTCTGCTGACTATGCCTTGTTGGAGTGTCTGTTATATGTTAAGCAGTATGAGGGTTAGTTTCGAGCTCATGAAGATGTTCATGACCATGACACTCGTTCAAGACACAATTTGGTACGCGCATATTGGCGTCTAAGAAGGTGTCAGGATGGTCCAGGCTACCGGGCTATACATTTTTGTATGTTTTGCTAGATTATGAAAGAGTTTTAAGCAGAGAGTGAAACGTTATCTAATAAACATGTTTTTTTATTCCTTTAATGAATACCTTAATTCCGATTTTAGTAAGCTGTGTGATTTATCCTGAACGGTGGAGTGTTTTAATTTTAAAATTTTATTGGTTCTGGTAAAGTTAACGACCAACAGAATTTTGCATTTTTCTTTGGTTTGTTGAAGGAAAATAGAACGGATTAGAACACAAGAATCGGTGGATCATACACTTTTTCTTTAAATAACCACAAATTAAGTCTGGAGAAGTCGAGCCCATTGCTTCAAAAAGCACGATAGTGAAAAAGTTCTTATAATTGAAAAAGTTACTTCAACTAATTCGAGGAGCTCGTATTACAGTATGTTTGGCATTTATGACGCCTGCATATTTTGGAAAGTTCCAAAGAACGTTGAAATCACTAGCAACTGTTGCTATCAGAATCTACTCGCAATGAAATGTAAAACGATCACACTATACCAATATCAGTCCCTGACAAAAGTATGATCCAATTTTTATATGATGCTTTTTTTAAATGATAAAACTAATTCATTTTACGAAAGTGATGTGAAGGATTTGTCGCAAATAATCAGTAAGTAAGGATGATTCTCGAGCGTTTTCAACAAGCAACACAACAACATGCTCTCAACATCTACGAGATACTCAGAAGCTTTCGATATCTCGTAAGAAAAGTACGAGAGACCTGAAGAGTTCCTGAAGGTTCTAATAAAAGCAAAGGTGTTACACAAACCTCTACTCGCAAAAGGAAATTCGACAATCAGACAAGACAAGAGGAGGCTTATACAATAATTCAAGATTTACAAAATAAAATACGAAACAAATTCGAAGTATTTGGAGAAGATATAGCGTGCAAACTAAGGGTTTTAAACAATACCTACGCATAAAATATTGTCGAACATCTTATAGGCAATATTTTATTCGAAGCAAGTTCGGGTAAATACAACCAGGGAATGTCAGTATAAACTAACACATATGGGACAGCTTCATTAACCAGAACAAATTCGTCCTATTGCAGCCCACCATGCAAACTACTCGACTGTCTATCTGCAAGATACCTCACAGTCATTTCTGCAGACATTATCTCACAGGCATTTTAAATTAGTAATATGTAAAAACTTCAAATTGGAAAAGTTACCTTACCTTTACTCGGTCCTATATATTCTATTTTTGAAATAGGTTATTTCACAATTTTAAACAAATACATCACGCTGCTATAGGAATTTCCAGTTCTGGAGATATGCTTTCCTATAATTAGTATCTGCTTTTCGTATTCGAGGTGCTATTTTTGAAGCAATATTTTGCATATCAGAGCTACTAATGCCCAAAACAATTCTAATGCACCCATCAGTTCGAAGTTTTTTTTATGGAAGTGGCACACACACTAAAGGGAGATCTTATGTCACTCGACGAGCAGTGTGTGCGCGAAGATGTTGATTGACATGGTTCGTGAATAGCCGTAGGTTGTAATTTTAGGGAAACAGATGTCTTGGGAGTGAGTTCTACAGTGATGCAGTGCTCCAGACAAAGGAGTTCATGTAAAGCGATGTTCTAGGTGTTTCCAGTTGTAGGACGAACGGATGCGCTCTTGCCGTCTGTCGTGACTAACAGGTATTGCTAGAGGCCAGATGAGGCTGACTAAATCATGGGAACATGCCGTGAGAACAGGGAGATCTTGGCCACATGTCTGCGGTTTTTTAGACTATCCAGATCCCGGGTTCATTCCGGATCACGGGCGAGACGCACAGCTCTCTTCTGAACTGAATCCAGCAGGGTGTGCTTAGGTGCGGCACCTCAGATGTGTGAGCAATAGTTTAAGCACGGTCTGCTGCTGCTGCGGTGTAAACAGCTTTTTGCTGTTGATCGAGATATCCAGGAGTCCAACTGACGAGGATGAAGGAATGGTCGATCCGGCCATAATGATGTCAGGGCCCGCCGCCGTATTGGCTTTCTTGGTAAACGTGGCTGGACCAAATTCCTGTCGTCGTTCAAAAGTTCAAACTTTCTCCAGATCTTGATTAATTGTTGCAATCTGCTCCTGTGTGTGGTGATAAGTCGCAGTCTATTGCAAGGTCACCTTTCTCAAATCTAATAATAAATCTTGTCTGCCATATTCTTCCCTTTTCTTCGAACTTGTACGAACCCAACATTTACGCTTCCCTTTTCGCGAATTATCATCCCGAATTGTGAAACAGGTAGCAGCCATTAATAAGCCTTCTCCCGTGTCACACTCACTTACAGCCAGTGTAGACAAAAGATTGCATTTACGTTGTATAGAGCACCACAAATGTGAACATATGACGACCAGTTTGTTGATTTAAAAAGTGTAAAGAGTTCTAAACATTCGACAACTTCTTACAACATAAGTTGCGACAAGATGCTGAATGTTGCTCCAGTGTGGACGCAGCTTTAAGCTTGTCATGAGTCTAGCTTTAACCTAAGTGAATCCGAAGGTTAATGTTTAAAAAGTGTATAATCTGAGAATAAATAGCGATCATTTAAAAAAAAATCAATTAACATTATTCGATCGAAGTTCTTTCTTATGGTAGCTTGTAAATTATATTAGAAGATCGCAAAATATAAATACTTGGTAAATTCCGAGGCAAAGTGTTGTTTTCAATAATTGCGAACACGTCATGAATTGAGAAAAAGCGGTTTTACGTGCATATATGCATATGTTATGAAATGGGGTTTTTCGTGCTATGTTATGCTGTTTATATTATAACTTTAAAATTATTTTTCAAACTGAATACTGTAAAAGGTAAATATGTTTGCTCCATTGGGCCCACAGTAAAGCCCATTTATTTTCAATTTATTCTTAGGCTGAGCCAAACCATTAATAACTAATTCGCTTTGAAAATACTATGCTTTCAGTTGACCCAGTTGCACTCAACGTCGAGTTTAACGATAACCTATTCAGTTTTATCATTGCTTATTTATTTAAACAATGGTTTTATTATATCTACTACTAACCCGTCCACGCTTCAAACCTAAATCTAATTTATATTCAGGAAGCATAGCGCATAACATAACAAAATTCCAATTAGTAGAAACATTAACAAAATACTATGCCATGTATTATGTAAATACCTATGTATTTAGATTTTTTTTATGGTAGTGGCACACACACTAAAAGGAGATCCTATGGCACTCGACGAGCGGTGTATGTGCGAACATGTTGATTGACACGATTCTTGAATGGTTGTAGGTTGTAATTGGGGAGAAACAGATGTCCTGGGAGTGAGTGCCACATGTAATGCAGTGCGTCAAACAAAGGTGCTCATGCCGTCTGTCGCGACTGTCCTACAGGCGTTGCTGGGGGCGGAATGATGCGGGCCAAATCTTAGAAACATCTATCGTGAAAATATGTGTAAAACAGGGATATCTCGGCCACATGTCTGCGGTCTTTCAGACTATCCAGATACCGGGTCAACTCCGGGTCGCTGACGAGACGCACAACTCTCTTCTGAATGGAATCATGCAGCTTTAGGGTGTGCTTAGGTGCGGCACCCCAGATGTTGTGAGCAATATTCTAAGCACGGTCTTATTTGCGCTTTGTAGAGCAAGAGCAGCTGCTGAGGTGTATAGAGTTTTTTGTTGCGAAATAGCGCACCAAGTTTCTGCGAGGCTGGTTTTGCGATGTTAGCAACATGGTCATGCCAGGGCATATTGCTGTTGACCGAGACACCCAGTAGTCGGATTGACGAGGATGAAGTAATGGACTGGTCGCTACTGCCATAATGATATCAGAGCCCGCCGTATTGGCTTTCTTGGTAAACGTGGCTGCTTGGGTTTTTACTGCATTAAACTGGACCAAAATTCCTATCGTCCCAGGTTGAGAACTTTCGCCAGATCTTGATTAATTTTTGTAATCTGGTCCTGTCTGCGGTGTTAAGTCTCACTCGCTGGTAAAGGTTTTTCTGATCTAAATTGGGAGACAAGGGTACTGTCATGTGCAGAACTGTAAACAGGATTATTGGTTTCGGTCAACAGGTCCTTAATATAGATCAGGAATAGAGTTAGTGAAGGTATTAGGCTCTGAGGCACTATCGCATTAATGGTGAATGTGTCTGAGATGTGTCCATCAACTGCAAAGTGCAGAGATCGGTTCTTAAGGAAATTAGCAAGCTGGCTGCAGAGAGACGCTAGCAGTTCGAAGGACGGCAGTTTGTTGGGCAATACTTTATGCCAAACTTTGAATATCCAACGCAATCGCTCGAAATTCTCCGTAGTTCTCATTTGCCTACTCCATGGAAAATAATCTTTCAAGTTGACCATCTCGATGTTTTCCAACCAGAAAATTGTAATGTGATTATGAAGCTTTTCCAGTGTTACTAGCCCCATAAACAATATTTGTTTATGTTTTCATGTAATACAAAATGAGACCTTAATCACGAATAAATATATTTTCGAAAAATATCTATATAAAAACAAAAAGCATCCCTTGCCTCAAATATTGCAATCAAACTAAGCTTCTTTTACGCAAGTTTGAAGAATTTTGCACACCTATTTTGAATAAAGAAATCCTTTACAGTTTGAAATCTGACGATATATAGAAATATCAGTAGTATATTCTCATAGGAATCACATCACATGGACGCTTGTACCGGGTTATTAATTATGCACCAATATACTGTGGGGCTGCAAGTGCCCCGACCGAATGCCTCCCTGGGTGGCGGATAGGGGATGCCCCCAAATATGGGCGGTACTAAATAAATTAATTACTCGGGGCAGCCCAAAACTTGCGCTGCTGAAAGGCAGTACTTTTATCAAAATCAGTCGATGGCACAAGAAGAATGATTTCGAGACAGTATAGCACTGAACGCAGACAAGCACAGCTGAACCAACAAAAACGGATTTCCCACTACGATACAGAAAAGCAACTGAGCCCTTACTGTATACAAAGAAAAATGACCCTCAGTCCGGGGCACCTTTTAAGTTGGGAGAGGGTGCGAAGAATCCCCACGTTTACTATTGAAGACTATAGAAACAATGAAACGATACAAATGTATGACAAAGTAGTACGTATTGCCAGCTGAAACCTATGTAGCTTATTTATGACAGAGATACTTGCAAACACTGAAGATGAGATGAGCCGATTGAACATCGATATTCTTGGAGTGAGCGAAGTAAGATTGCATGGTTCCGAAAAACAATTAAAGGATATATTTATTAATCGAGATAAACTGATCTAGAAGACCAATATGGCACACCCATTTGTGTCTGCGACAGAATAGCGCAATCGGTTCTAGATTTCGTTCCTTTGAGCGATAGAGTGGTGTTATTAAAATTACAAACAACACTGAAGATGAGATGAGCAGATTGAACAGCCATATTCTTAGACTAAGCGACGTAAGATTGCATGGTTCCGAAAAAAAAAAAATAAAGGATACATTTATTAATCGAGATAAATTGATACCGAAGACCAATATGGCAAACCCATTTGTGTCTCCCACAGAATGGCGCAATCGGTTCTAGACTTCGTCCCTTTGAGCGATAGAGTGGCGCTATTAAAAATACAAACAATCATTAGGAACTTAAATATAATTCAGACTTATATCCCAACAGGTGACAAATCAGATCAGGAAATCGAAGAATTTTACAAAAAAAAAGAAAAAAAGCGACTAACAAAAAAAGGCGAGATAACGATAGTCATCGGAAACTTTAACGTCAAAATTGTCTGTGGTGCTGATGGAGATAATATAAGAGCATATGGTGTTGGTACAAGAAACAACAGGGGAGACAGATTGGTGCAGTTCTGCGTAGAAAATAATATCCTAATCGCTAAAACTATTTTCAAAGAACATCCCAGAAGATTATACACCTGGAGGTCACCGGCAGGCAGAGCGGACAAAATTGTCAGAAATCAAATTGATTTCACTTTGCTGAACCAGAAATTCAAGCGGTATATAAAATCTGCAACAGATATTAATAGCCACTCCAATCCTGTCATAATAGACTTTAAACTCTAGAGATTCTTGACAGTCAATAGGAAAATAATTTAAAAAAAAACAGACATCGCACAACTGAAAATTCAGAGATGAACTCCAGAATCGGAAGCAACAGAGCAATCTACACAGGGAGAGGACATCAGAACAATTTGGAACGAAGTGAAGACAAAAATAACGAAAATCCAAGAACAAGATCATGGAATTCTCAGAAAGTGGCAAGAAGCAAGATTGGATGACACGAAAAACGTTGGACCTCATGACAGAAAGACGGAAATGTAAGACACACCGGTCAGAATACAAACACATTAATATAATCATTAGGAAAAAATATAGAGAGGCAAAAAAAGTAGATGTCGATAAAATACCTAGAGACAGACAAATATGACATCTTTAACATGCATAAACCAATTAAGAAAGTGGCAACACGATATAGAAGACTCGAGCAACAATCTTAAGGGACAATAATAACGAAAAAATTCTAGGCATAGAAGCCAGGCTTACGAGATGGCAACTATCTGCTAAAACACTTACCGACGATGACAGACCACACTTACCACCATCACTAAACCACAAAATAAATGGAAGAGGTCCAGAAACAACCTGAGACGAAGTTCTTCATGCAATAACAGCACATAAAGAAAGAAGAGCTATTAGCTCTGACAAAATGTACCCTGAAATCACACTGAAAACGGTTTGAAGTTGCAAAATGGATCAGAATCGTAAAATTTTGATATTTTTTGTTAACTAAGAGCAATTTTTGTGAATTTTATGGCAGATTTCGAGATAGAACTTCACTTTCGGAATATCGATGCGCCGATTTTATGACATATGTCCTCAAATATCGAAGTTGTGGTCATTTCAAAATATAGAACACAACAAAATACTCATTTATAATATTTGTGTTTCTTAATGCTTTATTTTCTTACCTCATTATTGACCTAGCCCAATATGAAAATCAACACAAACTGACAATAATTAACAATTAAATTGAAGGCTTTTGTATTTCGTGCCAAATCTTTTTAATTAGCAATGCAGAGCGCTTAGGCCATCATCAGTGCTTCTTTGTCAGGAACTAGCACAGTCGAGTCGAAACAATAAAATCTTGCACCACACATAGGTTAAACATTTAAATTAAAATTAAAAAATTACATCACAAATTACACAGAAAGAGGGGGCTTTTATAGCCCATTTTTTAAATTTCTAAGGAGTATGTGCGGCTACATCTTTAGCGACTTGACTCTTTGCAGGTTTTTCTTATTCAAGAAACATTAACACATTTCTTTTTTTCAGTTCCTATAGATAAAATTATTCCCCTGTTGACCGATGCGGCGCCGTATATGGTGAAGGCAGGGCAGAATTTAAAAATATTTTATGAAAATTTAAGTCACGTAACTTACCTAGTTCACGGATTAAATAGGGTTGCGGAAATTATTAGAGCTTCCTTCCCGTTGGTCAATGACCTAATAGCAAATGTGAAAAAAATATTCATAAAGGCTCCATTAGAACTATTAGAAGTAGTTTTAAAAGGGGAGTTTGCACGGAGTACTACGATTACCACCAGAGCCAGCCGTGGCCAGAAGGGGTACCTGAATTCGTGCGGCAATATTTTATGCAGATAATTTCCAAAATTTGAAAGACTTAATTTCATAATGTCTGATAATTCACCGTGCATTCAAAAGCGTAAAGAAATATATATCTTAAAGTGGAATAACAGTTAATGTATATTAAGTGTACCTATGCATTTCTAGCAGACAGTATTTTACAACTAGGCGAATCGTGTACAAGTCTACCAGAGTCGATGAATATAATAGAAACTTGTGTACAAAATTGCAGACAAATACAAGGTGAGGTAGGCCATACAGTAGTGACAAAATCAGAAAGTTTAAGAGAAAAAAACACAGGTTTTCAGGCAGGTCATAAACATAATGTCAGAGAAAATTGTAAATAATTTGGCTATTGAACTTGCTTTAAAGTCTGTTTCAGAAATGTATAAAGTAATAAAGTGGGGAATTCCGTCCAGTTTGGCTGAATTCCGTGGTCGTCCATAGGCGTAGGAAATCTTTTTATCTCTGTAGTCCCTTTGCATAGCTAATGAGGTTTTATTCTATATATTACATTTATGATACTTTTAAATCCCTGTAGTCCTTTTGCATACTTGACGCTGGTAATAAAGACAAATTATAAATACTTCTTAATGGTGTTTTAAAGATGTTAGTATTTGCTGTTACGCCATAGTGTTAACAGCATTATAAGAATATTAATAAAATTGCGAAATTCACTCCAAGGAAAAGATGTTCTAATAATTCTCCACTATCAGTGAGTGGAAAAATAATTATTTTAGATGCACACGATTACGTAAAACACGATTACCCTAGTTTTGCTGTACAAGAAATTGTTGAACGATGTTCCCGAATGGCTGGAATTGGAAAGTCCACCGTTTTCAAATTATTGCACGAGAGAAAGGTGCAGGTCAAGTGCGACCTTTCAAGAAAATTCCAGGAAGACCAGTAAAAGCCCTGGAAGAAGACACCAAAAGAACCAGTGCTCGCCAAGCTTTCATGGATATTAAAGTGCCTTCGGGAAAAGGGAAGAGACTGCACATATTAGAAGCGAAGATGGGTTTTTAAAAGAAGCTTTGCTAACCTTTTGCAAGCTATCATTCACGGCGAGAGAAGACACCAACTTCATCTTGGAGAAAACAAGAAATTATCGACTGACTAACTAACAAAGGTGTTGAGTTTGAACCCAATTTGATAAAGAAAGAACTACTAGCCATAGCAAATTTACACAAAAATTGTTTCATGAAATATGCCGTGGACGATATAGCAGAAAAATATAATGTAAAAGTGCTGCGCTTACCGCCATATCATTGTGTACTAAATCATATAGAACTTATAAGGGCGCAAGTGAAAAGATTTGTAACAAGACAAAACACGAAATTTTAAATGAAAGATGTTAAGCTAGTGTTTGCTCAAGCCATTAAGAGAACTGGCGAAAAACAGTCCAGCATGTGACTAAATAGGAGGAGGAAATGTGTGACCTTGACAACCTGATCGATCAGACGGTCGACCCTTTAATTATAATGTCAAGGGGTGATGACTGATGACAGTTTCTTAGATGACGAAGAATATAACGTATTATAATTTAATTGTTGAATAATAATGTATAATAATAATTATTTTATCTATGTATATTACGTACATATGAGGGAAATGGGTACAGTTATTGGCCACTCTGAGTTTAATTTGAAATAATAAGAGGTCCGGAGGTAAAACCGAAACACCGCATTTTAAATTAAAATCTGGCAACATTGCTTTATCTGCTTACCAAGCACGATACTTCCAGTTAGCGTTAGAGAAATGTAGTAGGTGTATAATTTTGTTCGTCCTAAGTTGCACCAGTTTATCCAGAAATACTAAGAATCCTTAAGAATCTGTGTCTTTATGGTAAGTGGGCATGCTTTAGTAGCTTATTTTATCATATCAAATTTATATTTTAGGGCATCTTATTGTATTCACCCTTATTTAAGTGGTTTTAGTATTAGGTTAGAATTTTTGGCGGCATTTTTTCGGTGGCCAGCATCTGGTACAATAATTTGCCTCCTACATAGTTATCTAGCTACTAATGCTAAGTCTAATATAATATTTTTATGAAATGTTATGTTTTTTAGCAATTTTGAGCACAAAATTAACCATATTATAGCATTTTCAGATTCTTCTTAATGTCTAACCAGTAGTTGGCAGGTGGCCAATAACTAGATTTTAGAGTGGCCAACTACTGTACCTATGTTTTTTTAAGCCCTAAGCCTTTCGTTTAACCACAAGTCTATCAGAATTTTAGATTCATAATGTCCACCGGAACAAAACAGACGCTTAATCAATAATACGCGGAAGCTGATATAGAGAAAGTCCTTGAAGCAATTAAAAATGGGACGAGCTAGAGGAAAGCAACCCCGTTAACGTCAGTTAATTAAAAATAAAACTACTCGTGGTCCAAATGCCAATCTGTCGTTGGAGAAGGAGACTCGGCTTAAAGACTGGATTTGTGCATGCCAGAATGAAGGTTATCAGCTGAGGATAGAAGATGTGCAGGAGTCGGTCAAAGGATTTCTGGATGATAATCTCCGCGAAAATCCATTCATAGAGAACATGCCTGGAAGAGGCTGGTACAAGTGCTTTTTAACGAAAAATCCAAAAGAAAGTAGTTGGAACTGGAAATAAAAAGATGTTCCAAAATAATGGATGTGAAGGTCTAAATGAAGATGCACAGAATCTACAAATAGTCCATTTAGTAGGGAAAATCTTTGTAGTACCGAACATATTTCCAATAGTAGCCCATCTGATGATGAAACTAACACTGAAGATACAGAAATATATTCAACCCAAAAACAAGAATATGAATATCATCTAAATGATTTTACCTATGCAAATACTTCTACAAGTGTTATTAATTCATGTGATACTAGATCTATCTTGAAAAACACATTTTTTGAAAATTGTTTTCAACTGCAATCGTCAAGCCAATCTTCATTAAACAGAAATATGTCAAATACAGCTAAACTGAAACTATTTTCGGAGAAAGCAAATGAGACCCCTAAATCCAAAGTGTTGGTTATTTCTGCTGTTATAGTGTACAGTCAGACTTGCCGCTGATGCAGTTCGACGGCTGAGGGGCAGAGGAGAAAAACCCTACAAAAACAGGTGACGGCGAAGCCTTCAGTAGCAGTGGTTTTGTTTTTACAGGGCCTGAATGAAATCAAATTTTTTTATCGCATTCTTTTCGAAACTTATTACCCGTGCTGTTGACTACATGTATGGGTGGACAGAGTGACCAACAATGAGAGAGAATGAAGAAGGACTTGGAAGTAATGAACGCCATCAAGTGAAGAAAGCTTGAGTACCTCGGACATATTGTAATCTACTAAATTGCATAAGCTACTAAAGAAATATCACCCTGTCGTAAGTTTGAACTTGAACTTGGAGATTGTTATATAAACATTAAAGGCAAACTATAAACAACGCGATCATCACTTTTTTAATATAAATACGCTACCGAACCTTCAGTTCATCAGACTTTGTTCTCACCAAAACCAGCTCCCGGGTTAACTAGACAGCTGTTTGAGGGTTCAATCCGCTCCTAAAGTTAGCTAGACAGCTGCTTTAGGTTCTACTCCTTTATTCCTTACCAAACCTTGTACCGATTAGTCACTTGACGACTGCTAGGACTAGGGGTTTCACAACCACCGTAGTAAAGTAAAATCAAGAAGTTTGTCAGAGTTCTGATAAAGACAAGGGTCTAAATAGTCAATTAAAAAGTTTAGTGAAATATTCTAGTTCTCTTAAATAAAACCCAACTCTTAAGAAAAACTATAATTATAAGACAGTAAACAAAGACCTATAAACAATACCTCAACTCGAAAAAACATGCGCACCTTAGTAATCTGGTACAATAGAATCTCATTTTTTGACTAATAGTCATTGTTAAAGTTTTATCGTTAATACATTGTTATTGTTATATACTAAACGTGCTTACTTTATCATCTCTTTTTACCCAACGTAACTCGGCTACCAGTTACCCGCCGGCACGCTAAGCAAGGCATGCCCTCACGAATAGAACATACAGTGGCAGATTAAGGGAAGCGTTAAGACCCCGTCATTGTACTAATCGCGACCCGGCTCTTCTCTGAGAAAAAACGCGACCACCCCCTAAACTATTCGTGACAATATTATGAGGAACGAAAGCAAATATCACCTTTTAAAGTCCGTTCTCCAAGGGAAAGTTTATTGCAGAAGACCACCAGGAAGAAGGAGAATATCATGGCTTAAAAACTTAAGAACATGGTTCTCAAAAACTACTACTGAACTATTTAGAGCAGCCGTGAACAAAGTCATCATATCCAGGATGATCGCCAATATTCGGAACGAATAGGCACTTGAAGAAGAAGAAGAAGAATAGTGAATAGTGCCAGACAGCAAGAATGTGTTCACAAAAAAAAACAGAGTTTCCACTGGGCTATGCTACGTATGTGATGAATATCTCGTCTTTAAGATCAAGGATAAGATGCTACTTTTGTACAGGGTGAGTCAACGATAGAGTAAAGTCTATTATCTCATTGGCTTTGGGAACTACAGAAAAATGTTGAATACAAAAGGTGTAGGGAATGTCGAGATGCACAATTTAAAAATATTTTTAAACATACTGGGTGCTTCAAAAAAGTGTGGCGGATACAACAAATATTTTTTTAAATGGAACATACTATTTATTATTTTATTCTTGAATTCTGCGTTAGATTCAATAAATTTTTTATTTATAATGTTATATACCTAAACCTATTAGTTTTTCCAATATTCTAATTTTTCCAAAAAAAATCGACTTTTCACTAATGTAAAAACTTGACAATGGCGGCTTTGTTTTTAAAGGTAGAACATTCATATTTGACATGAATGTTGTTTAGGGATGAACCAAAAGATACATATAATAATATTCGAGTTATATGTTACAGTTATATGTGTTCAAAATAGACAAATTCGTATCGCCCATTTAAATTTTAAACACCCTGGATATTATTGTTCTTTATGATAGAATTTAGAAAACCCTTCAACTTTTATTGAGTATGTCCTATACCTATTCTTAATACTTTGCGATTTATTTTGAATTTTTTAGTTTTAACAGTTACGTTACGGTATTGTGAAAAACATAAAGAATGAAAAAGCTATCTTACGCTAGGTACCTATTTGTAATTATTATGGCGCAATAAATGTTCAAAATGATGCCCTTCGACTTCGACACACATGTTTAGTCTTTTAACTATATTTTCCTGCACACTTAGCATAAAAGGTGTTATTGTTCCACACGCAATCCATATACTGGCTCATTCGGGTGTTGTAGGGGGATTAACATAGACACGATCTTTAATATATCCCCACAAAAAGTAGTCCAGTGGTGTGAAGTCACATAATCGAGGAGGCCACACGATGAATCCGCCTCTACCAATCCATTTTTGTGGCTATAACTATTAATTAAATATTCCCGAACTTCCCGATGGTAATGAGCAGAGGCTCCGTGTTGTTGAAACCACGTTTCGTTGTTATCAACTTCTTCAGGAAGCTGGGGTAATTCAACTTGCAAGAAGTTCAAATATCTAGGCCCGTTAAGAGATTCACGGAAAAAATATGGACCAATGACTCGAAAGTGCTTGATTCGACACCATACATTAAGTGTCCAATGGTTTTGGTTTTTCACTTCGCGGACCCAGAATGGATTAACTGTGGAATAATAGTGCTAAAAAAACCTAAAAAAAAACATAACTTTGTCTGGGCTAAACTCCATATTTTTAAGGTGGCCAATTACTGGTATATGGCTAGGCCTACAGCTGTAACTTTGTGGCCCATATGTGATTTTTTTGTGTTTTGAAATATTTGTATTTTTATATTATTTAGAAGATTGAAGTTGTAAAATAAAATTTTGTTTCCAATAGTTAAATATGTTATTATTTGAGAAAAAAATATTGCATCATTTGTGACCTAATGATTTTAGAACAAAATGAAAAATATATTAATAAAATCCTTAAGTGGCCAATAACTGTACCCGTTACCCTATATAAAATTCTTATTTTGTTAAAATAAAATTTCATTAAATTTAAATTATTTCTATAAGTATCCAACCTGCACGCCTTTTACCTACCATTTTCAGTGTTTATGAATGGATAACAGTAATAAGCAAAAAACGCATAAATTGACTACCTGCACCTGCACTGAAAAGAAAGAATTTTGCAATGAAACCAATGCCAAACTATGGAAGTGGCATAAATTATTGGTGGGTCTCCCTGTAGTCCTTTTTCATACCTAATGAGGTTTTATTTCTCTAATATACATTTCTGAAAGAGACTTAGTTCTAAAATTGAAATTTTGTCCGATAATTTCAGTAGCTGTAGAGAGATCCTTTTCTTTGTACAAACATGTCCTTAGTGATAGAGGATAGAGCCCACAATTTTTACTTCAAAATCTTGAAGCACATGTAATAACTAGTGCGTTTTACAATTTTTCAAGTTAATATTGATATAAATTTGATATAAATTGATATAGGAAAATTCTATTTGTGATTTAAAAAGGTATAGATAACTTTAATTTATTTTTATTAATACCCAGTCCCCTAATATAGTGAAAATTAGTTTGGAAAATCAGACCTAAGTATTTTTTTGCATATATCCTGCATAAATTAAAGAAAAAAACGTGCAAATATATGCACATATTCTTAAGGTTTTTGGTTGCGTATAATCGGATCTTTAATCACCATCATCAGTTAATTGTAATTGTAAGTAGTATAGAGTGGTAGAGTAGACAGCTAAATGCCAAAAAATAAATGTTAGTGGACCTCTTGATTCATAAAACAGTTGAATGTATTCCGTAATACCTGCCTATTCATTATTTACAAACCGTTTCAAATGAACAACCGCAACTAAAACCGCACCAAAAAGCTTTCCTAGCGTAGGTAGGTACCATAAAAGTAAACGAACCAAAACCATAATTTGGGAATATAGTACGACAACCGCTCAAAGCGCAAATCCGGTTTTTGGTGATATTTATTTTATTAGAACTAAGTTATTCATGGAAAATCTTCCAGTGTCAATATTTAATATGAATAAGTATTTTTAAAATGATACTGTCCGAAGGTAATTTAATTTGACGAAGTATTCATTCACACATTGTTGATCTAATTATAGATCCCAGTTAATTGACCTAAATTAAGTGTCGCCAAATTTATTTCCTAATTTATATTTGACCTTTTAAAATGCAAAGTAAATGTCAACATATAAATGGAAGGAACAGCGGCTTTGGTCGTGAAATAGTTCAGATTTTAAGTCTGGTATAACATAAGATACTCATAAACAAATTAAATAAAGATTTTTTTTGTCATTTTCATATTTTTTGTCTGTTAATTGTTTCTAGCTCGTATATCTACAAACTTAATTTAATTTATTCCAACATATTGTAATAATAGTATATTATTTACTATGCGATGCGATTTACTGAACTCTCTTCAATTCAGCTATTTGAACAATAAAGTAAATATGGGTTAGGTACTTTGCCTGTCTACAATAATGCATAAAACACATTGGTTTTAAAAGTATATTACATAAAGACTAAAATTCTTTTACTAAGTAGGTGCAATATAATAATTTTGATTAATGAAAATGACCTTACTTCTTTTTGACGATGTGCAGATCCTGGCCTAGTTATAAGCGCTGTCCCATTGCACACCACAGCGCAATCTTCAACAAAAACGCACTCTGGCAGAGCCTCATCAGGTGGCAATTCTATAACATCTAATCCCAGTTCTCTGAGCAGTCGAACATAATTTTCGTGTTCTTTTTTAGCATCTTCCAAGTCGATTTGTCCTCTAGTTCTCAAGGAAACAGGTATGCGGCTGACCACGGCGTGCGTATAGCGGAACGCCGCCATTTTGGCGTGCAGCTATCGCGAAGGTCGCAGATGGACTGATTTCGGTTGCTTCGGCGAGTGGCGCGAAAGCCATTCGGGTCAATTCGCTCGCGGCGTTTTTGATGCTTTTGGTCCTTCGAGCTTGTATGCCGCCTTTGTATATTTAGGGATTTCATCTTTCATTCTTTGTAAGGTGTGAATTCGGGTGTGAAGTGTTGATTGATATCGGTTAAAATAAATTGTTCTTGAATCTTAAATGTATAACGTTAAATATTATTAAATTATAATGGGCATATACCTAGATCTCGATATGTGCAAATGTTATCATATTGATTTAACAGAGCGGGTGATACTGTTTACCTATTCCATTAAAAGAAATGCACCTAATTTCAATTCCCATTACTCTGTACACTAAACTTTTGTAGTATTTTTCTAAAATTATTATAAGCGTACCCTACAGTTGGCGTTAATAATGGCTACGTCAAGTCTCGATAGATTGGACTCTAATAATGGTCAACCAAGCATTGTCGTCTGTAAACGATCAGGTCTCTCATTTGAGTAAATTGTCCTGTTAAGACGCTCTTCAAAAGGCTATTTAAAATTTCAAATTGTATTTTGTACTGAGTTTTTTTTACATCTGACAAGGCAAAATTATCCTACTTCGCAGTTGCAGAGCTTGGCTATTACTCACTAGTCATATAAGTAAAAGTTAGGACCATTACTTTGAAGTCCGATTAGTCAGTGCTTCACTAATCTAACATTGACACATTCAAAACATTGATTAATTTAACGAGCCATTAAAGTGACTAATCTAAGTCAGACCACAGATTAGGACTAATCTGTGGTCAGACGCTATTATTGCCTGAGCGGCGATTTTAAATCCCGAGGAGCGTATGACGGGGGATATACCTAAGACGCGAAGGCAAAACAGTTGTCTAAACTGCGCTTAATAGGTTATTCAATTTTTTTCCACTACTAATACATCTATAAAACATTTTTGTAATTATTAAAGCATTAATTATTATATATTTTTTAAAAGATTGCTTATCTATTGAATATTTCAATCGAGTTACTACTTATCTTTGCTTCGAAATCTTACAAGATTATATGTATTTTGTTTTCTCAACAAGTAGGCATGCTAACTGTCAATTTGTGTTGTGATTTTTACGTGTCAAGTCTCTACGGGTTCATTTATGACCTAGGTTATATTGAAGGAAAATAACGAAATATTTTGACAAAAGGGAAAGAAAAATAAATTCTCAAGTTAAAAATCGGCCAGTAATGATTGATATTGAAGCTAGTAGTGGAAAATATAACTTTTTCACTCTACTAATATTAATATCAACCATTATTGGCTGATTTTTAACTTAAGACGTTGTTTTTCTTTCTCTTTCGTCTTTCGTCAACATATTTCATTATTTACCTTCATTATTGCCTAAGTGGTAGATGTGGTCCACCCGCATCGCCCGGTGAAATATCACCACATTGGTTTGGGACGCGTGAAATGACCTCTGGTTCATCTTTCGTCACCATACCTTTGTGATCCGGTTCCCAGGGTGAAAAATAAGAAATATTGCATGCTGGCGCCTACCAGATCAAAATACTCCGGAGGCAAAATAGCCTCCCATTCTGAATATTCGGATCCCCGGGTGGAGGGTGTCCTGGGGGAACCATCAGGCATTAACGTCTCTAAAAACGTCTCCAAGATAGAAAATAGACTGCGATTGGACTTCTGCAATATAAGAGGCATCAACACAAATATTAACTCGGTCAACCAGCACCTAACATCAAGTAAGCCTCATATCTTAGCTAGGTCAGAAACAAAAGGGAAACCAAGCAGCGCTACTCGTGTTCATTTGGCTATACCCTGATATAACCTTTGATTTCAACATAACTCTGGATCAGTTGTTACGAGACCATTTATGTTGCCAACGAAAAGAAACATACGAACCTATGGAAGGACTTCGATGTCATGTGGTTTAAATTAGGCACGGATCGAGCAACTAAATTCATTTGTTGCTTGCATAGACCACCTAGAGAATACCAATATAAAGGGCTTTTCTCAAATCTTGGCAATCAAATCGATTTTCCACAGATCAACTATCCAACGGCAGAAATTGTCATAGTAGGAGACTTGAAACCGAGCTTGAAACACTCCAACAAGAACGACGGTTGCTATAATCACGGACTTACTCAGCTGGCTGACGAACCTACCAGGATCCCTGAGACTTTGCTATCCTCCTGGATCTATGCTAAACAACTATTCCTGACCTTTACACTATACTGTAACCGTGCAACCTCTGCTGGGTTCATCAGACCACAATCTTATCTTCCCAACCTGTGAACTTGCTATCAAAACACAGACACCTCTGAATCTGCTGATGAGAGAGCTCAAGCTCAAGCTATCCTAGCTCTATGGAAGTTTTCATCCCCTCTTCTATGAAACGAATTTCAAACAGTAAACTGCTGTTTGGTAAAAACTGTCAAATGTCGCCCAGATCCGACAGTCGAAAATCGAAATATATTCATCACCTCTAGAAACAAGTGTAAGCGGACCATTGACGAGAGCAAGGAGGGATATAACGAGCAGATCAAGAACAAGCTTCTCAACTGTCCTAAGGGATCGAGATACTTTTGGTCAGTTGCCAAAGCTGCCAATAAGGGTTTCTCAACGACGTTAATCCCACCACTGACCAAAGATGATGGCTCAATAGTGGAAAAGGCCAAAGAAAAAAACGAATATTCTCGCCGAAATATTTGCATCACATTCTACCTTAGATCCTCAAGAAACACTCCCCTAAACTATTATGAGAGTGAATTCCTCAATGCCAGGTCTGGTATTTTGCCAACGGGAAGTGAAACAAATACCCAAAGGCCTAGACACTCACAAGGTCACAGGACCGGATGGCGTTCCCGCAACAGTGCTTAAGAAATGTGCTTGAATGAAATGTGAAAAGCCTTCACTATGAAGGCTTTTCTTCTTATGAGACAGAACTGCATGCTTTCTTTCTAGCTGGAAATGCGCTAAGATGCAACCAATCCCGAGAAAGGTAAACAAGCGATTCCAAATAACTACAGTCCAATTGCCTTAGTTCTTCCCATCATATCCATAGTAATAGAGAAACTGATCAACAAACAGCTCTTAAAATATCTCGAATCGGCAGGCATGATAAGCGGTTGCCAGTATGCCTTCCGCAAGTGCAGATCAACGGGAGTTCTCCTGATTTACGTTAACAAAGCCATTGAGAGCTACGGCGAAACTCGCGCAGGGGCTCTCGACATATCCAAAGCATTTGATATGGTGTGGCATGGCGGATTGTTAAGCAAATTGACCGCATACGGACTACCACCAGCACTACTTCTATGGCTTTCCAATTTCTTAAGGGATCGAAGCATACCAGTTGATATCGATGGAAATCTCTCGGAGGAATTTCAAATCAATACCGGAATTCCTTAAGGGTGTACCTATAATATCTCCCACACGGTTCCTGCTCTATATGGACGATCTTTTAGACAAGACAAACAATTCTATTTACTTAAATGAAGAGTAAAATCTGGGTACATGTACGAAACATACTAAATGAAACACCTTTTGTATTCCATGCAAAATTTTTAATCCAAAAAGGTCTTCTTATAGAAGCGTAACAGAGCTCTTTCGGCCTAAGCCATCATCAGTGTTACCTGGAAAGTAAGTAAAAGACCCACCCATTAACGGAAAATCAGTGACTGTAGTAAAATTGTTATATTAAGATTATAAAATTGTTAAGATTTGAAAGGAATTAAATGAAGTGTGTAAGTGAGAATGGTGATTCTTCTGTATCGAGTGGAATAAAAAGAAAATGGTAGGAGTTCTTTCGCTTACTTGTCAGTGGGTTGATGTCTGCTCTTAAACCAGCGACCAGCTTCATATTATGACAATGTGTATTTTTTTCACCCAACGTACGCGATTCATATCTGGTAGACGGATTCTAAAAATAGATCGATTAGAATTATTTTTGTTCGATTTTAATTCAGAAATTTAGTAGTTTTCGTCCGCCTGTTGATAAGTAAACATTACGTATTTTTTACATCCGTGCACTGTCGTCCCATTTTAGTGTTTTTGTGTACTCCAAAGCTGGTAAGTAAAATATTTTTATTTTTTTAGCGACCTAGTAGACCAACATGGCTTTATATACTATTATTTTTATTATGTTTTTCCAAATGTTCTGTATTCTAACTTCAAAATTTTGATGTCCTATAAATATGACGCTGGGCGTTGTTGCAATGATGTTTACACTTGCAAAGACTTGTTCGTGAAGTAGAACAACATGAGCAACAAAACATTTAAAATCCTTGAAGAAGTCATGGAATGGAATATTGTTTTTCGGAAGAGATTGAAGCGGACATTCGTTCCCTACCTCTTGAGGTTGATGAGTTGACGGATCAGGAGGACTTTGATGATGATGATGATTTTAGCACACCTGTTGTCAGCGACATTCCAGGAAGCACTAAAGTTGATAACATTGATGATGATGGTCCCAATGAGAATGATATTGTAGATGATTGAGAAGTGCCCTTAGCGACCTTGCTTACTAGAAGTAACGCAAAAACTAAAAAAAAATGAAATTTTCCAAAGTAAATGTAGCGACAGACTGGCAATAGTTATTTGTTTTAATAGGCAGCAAAGTAGTAGATTGACTGCCGCGGCTGATAGTTTGGGTTCAGCTACTTTGCTGCCGAGTTGAACATATAATTTTTTCTCCGATTGTTTATAATGATATATGTATATTGTATATTTGCAAATTATTACAATTTCCACAATCTTTTTATTTTTTATTAAAACAAAATTTGATAGAAATCGCAATTGTTGGAACGGTTGGTTGCTATGGAAATGTATATGTCCATAATAATTATAGTTTGACAACTTATGTCAAACGTTTTATTCCCATGGAGACTAATCATTTTGCTGTCTAGGCAGGAAAGTTCTTACTTTGCTGCCAAGACAGGAAAGGTAATACTTTGCTGATTGATATGTGTCTGCAAAATTAATATTTGCTGTCAATCGGAGAAAAAGTATTTATTCGGAATATCTTTGTGACCCAATACAAGATACAAGAAATCAAAATCAAAAATATGATGTACTAAATTAGGATTTTAATAATAACGGGTCCTCCGGAAAAATGTCTTAAAATCCTACATAATTTCGAGCTTTGATTTATTTTACTTATATTTTAGGTTAGGTAAGAGATATCGGTTGCAGTTTTCACTGACGTATTAGGCTTTCATTTGATTGTCTTTTGTTTAAAAAAAAAGTGGTATAGCGGCATTTAAATTTTTCGAAAAAAAAATTGATTTATTTGTGGTTGTCAGAAAGCGACCTCTACACTTCCGATTCGTCTTCGGTCGAGTAAGGACGCATTCGGTGACGGCTCTTTGAGCGCCATTGGCACAGGCCATTGGGCGACACGTGGCAAACGTTTAGTGACCGTTTTTCTCCCCGAGGGAGAACCGGACGCCTCAGCCAGTGTAGTCTGTGTCTTTCATAGATTTATAGCCAGAAGAAATACCTATTCACGCCGGTATCCAGGCCGGGGGCAGCCGGATGCTGCCGTGGGATTATTTCTACCTGTGCCCTTCATAGATTTTAGTTTTGTGCATAGATTTTAATTTTGTGCAAGAGTCGGGATCCTCAGGGGCACTAAAGCTCCCACTCAGAATACAAGGCCCTTCAAACTGGAATAACGTGTAACACAAGTAAAAGGGTAGCTTTGCCTCTGTCTAATTGCCGGAAGAGGGGTGGGATGGCAAGTTGGTCGCAAGATCAGAGCCATTTTTCATATCACACACACAAAACGCCCTCTAGCAGCTAGGTAAGAAATCGCAATCATCCCACTCAAGGCACGGTTGATAGCCTAAGGAAAGCCTTTTTGAACGACCTTAAGCTTATTAAGATCTGTTCAGCCATTTTGAAGTTATTGGCATTTATTTCCGAAAATGTTCGAACACACCCACTACTTTCTTTTAAGGGATAGAACAAAAAGTGTTTAACAAAAGGAACCAAATTTATCTCAGCTTTAAAATGGCAATGCATTCTACTATCTTTAATTTAAGAAAATTTTGCAAAAAACGAGTTTTAAAATCTAAGATGGCTATTACGCCCCCTGTCAGCCATTTTTGAAACTTAAAAATAATGTCCAACATTTTCTCTTGGGCGCTTTACTCATAATTTTTTTTAACCGTAAGTTTATACGACAATTACTTTTTAAGATATATAGCCGAGTGCCATTCTTAGTTGGCCACCCGGTACAAGTGGCTTATCAGTAGTTCCTAACAAAGACACCACAGCAACAATCGACATGAATGTAGCTAATCTGGATTATAGTTCGGAAAATTATTTGTCAGATACCGCTGAAATTTTTTCTGTACACGGCACTGACATGTCGGAAGGACCAGAACAATTTGATGTTGTTTCCGATTCTAGTAATTTTGAATAGTACTAGTGGGTAGTGTAGGTTCGGGATTGGTACCTAGATTTAGATGCTGTCTATTTTAAAAAAAATATTTTTGTAATAAAACTTAAATTTCTATAAGCGTATTGACATCAAACTCCTTTTAAACGTATAATTAAAAAAATATTAATAAAATTAAAAGTAATATCAAATTCAAAACTTAAAGAAAATTAAATTTTGGATTTATCGGGTTTTGCATGAATGGACTGACTTTGTATCTATTTTTCGTGGAGATTTAGAAGCTTTTGCTCGCATCTCTGCTTAAAAATCGATAGAGCATGTCGAAATTAGTGGAAATCCATACCCAACTCGAAAAACACAAAAAGTGGATTTATCGGTTATTGCATGTTTGCTCCTCACTTATAGACTATAAGTATAATAATATAAGTTATAGTACTTATACAGTTTTAGTTGTATCTTTATTTTAATATTCTATATTATTATATTATATTATTTATATTTAAATATACCGGGTACCGGGTGTCAACGAAATCTTTTAGCAAGGCACCATTCAAATATTTTTTAAGGAGAAATTTGAAATTTTAGTTGAAGATGTGGTTTATGAAAACTCTCCGATAAAAAACAAAATAATATCATTTCTGGTTTGACCGGAAGTAAGCATAAGGCAAGAATTTCAAATACAACTCGGTATATATTTTTGCATAATTGAATAGAGCTTCCCTTTTCAACGATGTATCACAAGTTGTAATTTTTTTTCAAAATGGCGGCGTAGAGGGCAATTATTCCAAATTCAATATGACGGCATTTTGACATCACGAGTGGATTTTTTGTCAAACTGTCCTTTGTTATAGGAGACTAGATAGGTTTTCTTGCAGATCTTTCTCCCTGTTGGAAATCCTAGATAATGATTATAAAATTGAAGCAATTTTAGTTTTTCATTGAAATGTCAAAATCTATGACAATTTTTCTCTAAATTTTGAATAGAACCCTGAACATATTCTTACACATTAGGATAGAACTCGAAATTCCCTTTTCAGTTATGTATCCCAAGTGGCCCCTTCTCTTAAAGATAGCGTTGGTAGAGGGCATAATTCAATATAACACTTTCAAATCATAGTAACAAACAACAATAATAAAATAATGCATTGATTGTTATAGATTTGGTTTAACGTAAAGCGGCTATCGGCACGGATCCCACTTTGGCTTTCGTATTGTACGCATGCGCCTATCAATTGTTTTTGTCATTGGCATGTATCAGGCATGTCTCTACGTTCAGGCAGAGCATTACCTAGGAGATAATGGGCAGAGTGCTTGCCTGTTATTCCTGCGCTTGTTTTTTTATTAATTTACCATTTTTTAATAGTTTGAGTTAGCAGTTGGTTAGTTCTTGTTCATTGAGCCCTCGTAGCGAGCGGAGGGCCATGCAACCGTAATAATACCTAGCAATGTGAAAGCCAAAGTGGAATATTGTTTTTTATGAATATCTATTTTTCTTTATTTTGGGTTAGTTTGGGCTAGCCTTGGGTTAGTTTTGGTTAGCAATTGGTTAGTTCTTGTTGATTGAGCCCCCGCCTCGTAGCGAGCGGAGGGTTATGCAAAGCCATAATAATACCTAGCAATGTCAAAGCCAAAGTGGAATCCCTGATGGTAGCCGCCAGTGTTAATTTATGTCTAGGGACTGACCCCATAACTTTGAGACGTCAACTGTTTTCAATAGTTTTCATGTACTTCGCGATACAAGATACAACCAGTCGTTTGTGTGACTTCTGATGGTCTAGAGGTCTGCATGGTTGGCCTCACAAAATAATTTTGTGGTTGGCCTTCACTTCGGCGACCCGGGTTCAAACCCCGTCGCCTCTTTTTTTTATGGTTATATTTCTAAACAGTTTTTTTCTCGATTTTGGGTTAGCACCTGGTTAGTTTCCTTTTCTTGAGCCTCCGTAGCGAGCGGAGAGCCATCCGAAAAATGAATTTAGGCAATCCACATTACTCTGCTCAGAGTTATGGGTCAGCCCCTAGATTATTGTCCTGTGTTACGCTTCCCCGTTTATTTGTTTCCAAAGTTCCCCCTTAATATTTACCGATGTTCCAAAGGCTTCCAAGATAGTACGGTCCCGTCTAAACCAGTAAACATTACTATGTTGGGGTTGGGGTTTGGCACCTTCGGCAACATGCACTAAAACGGTTTTATCCACAATACCGAAACAGAATTATTGCACTCGACGCGCGTTTCGCTAACCATGTTAGCATCATCAGGAGATGATTAAAACTTAAGATTTAATATATAGATGCATACTAATATTAAAAAATAATATACGGGAATTTATTAGGTTAAGAGGTACGAGTCAATGTTGTTTATATTTTTTGCATGTACAGGGTGTCCCAAATTCGAGCCTCATCATTGGGATCTTGGAAACTAGAAGAGATACGAGGTCGGTTAAATGGAGGCAAAGTTGCGCAGTTTGATGCTGATCAAAATGCCACCTTACAAGTTTAAAAATTCCGAATACTTCCGAAGATTTTTGAAAAAAACCGAATATTCGCGATTTCATTTTTATTTTTTTATGACTCTATTTGAATAGATATAACAAAATAAATTTCACATTTTCATTGCTACTTTTTCTGTTCTTCAAGATGGTGTTATCAGATTTTCAAGCTGACGTTACCCCTTTGAGCTGCCATCATCAACTTTGTTTTTTTAAATACGGCCCTGGATTTTTTATTACGGATTTTAAGAGCTTTTAAGGTCCCAAAACCAATGATATATCGCACTCATTCGAAAAATTCAGATTAGTGACATTTTCCATAAAAACTCATGTGTTAGAGAGAGACAGAAAATAGACTTTTAATAGGATTAAAAAAAAAACCTTTTTTTACGCATTAACGCCTTGCACAAAGAAATCTTAAAAAATAACATAAGAAGTGGTTAATAAATAATATAATTATTAAAGTGTCAACCCTCAAACCATAGGCTCTAGGCTATATTTTTAGCAATTTACCCAAGTAAACAGTTGTGTGGGATTCGAGGTGGGATTAGATTTGGAACAAATAATAAATTTCACATTTTCATTGTTGTATCGCACTTTTTCGAAAAAATCATTTTAATGGTAAGATCTTATTAAAAATCTGTTTTCTGTCTCTTTCTAACACATGAGTTCTTATGGAAAATGTCACTAATATGATTTTTTCGAATAAGTGCGATACATCATTGGTTTTGGGACCCTAGAAACTCTTAAAATCCGTAATAAAAAATCCAGGGCCGCATTTAAAAAAACAAAGTTGATGATGGCAGCTCAAAGACGAAACGTCGGTTTGAAAATCTGATAGCACCATCTTGTAGAATAGAAAAAGTAACAATGAGAATGTGAAATTTATTTTGTTATAGCTATTCAAATAGAGTCATAACAAAATAAAAATAAAATCGCCAATATTCGGTTTCTTCCCAAAATCTTCGGAAGTGTTCAGAATTTTTAAACTTGTAAGGTGGCATTTTGATCAGCATCAAATCGCGCAACTTTGCCTCCATTTAACCGACCTGGTATCTCTTCTAGTTCCCGAAATTCCAATGATGAGGCTCGAATTTGGGACACCCTGTACTTGGAGCGCTATTCAATGTCGACCCACAGTTCTGTCAGATGGATCCCTTGTACGGACGGCGGCCAAATGGAGATCCACGACAAGGATCTTGAATTGAGTAGGTACCTTCATCCATGGATAACCATTGGCTGGAACAGCGTTGCCAGAGTTGGTACAATTGTACAGATCTTGTACAATCTGACACTATCTGTACCTCTGTATATTTTGGAAATTTCTGGTACATTTTACTTATTGCGGTATCTGCCCAAAATCTGTAACACGGATTTTCGTATCTGCCAATGTTTCATGGTCCGGATCAAGAAAATGAAAAAATACTCCATGTGAAGCCGATTTTTAATGTTAAAATGAATAAGTCTCGGAATAGGCTATAAATAACATTAGGTATGCCGCTGTTTTAGCTTCAAGCGATAGCCTTGGAGCTATTTAGATGCTGCTGAAATTTTATAAACTTTGCTGCATAAGGGAGTTTTTTTTATCGAAGCCTATATGATTTCTCTGAATTCCAGTTGTTGCAAAGTGAATATATGTTTGAAGTGAAACGTCTTTAGCGAGGGTAAACTAAAATCGAAGTGAAGCACTTTAATGAAGCATGTTCCAGTATAGCTAGAGGGTTGAAATGTTCAGGACATGTAACCGGGGTAAAATGAGGAATCTGGACGATAACAGGACCCCGTACCCCTCCCCGTTCGGCTAGGAGACCTACGGGGACAAAATTTTTATGGTAGGTGCGCCTCATGGGAGCTTCCTTTGACCATATGGGGGGGGGGGGGGGGGGGTAGGGCTCCAATTTAAGTTGGGATTTGGGGAAAAAACTGTTTTTTGCCGATATCTCTGCAACGGAACCTCGGATCGAAAATCGCTCAAGGTCATTATTGGGGGAGGGAATTATTTATACCTCCACACCCCCCACCCCTTAGGATACCCAAAAATTTTCGAAAAAGTTGGAAAAAGCGTAAAAAATTGTTCGGAAAGTTTGTAAAAATATCATAAAACGAAATAAGGAAAAAAAAGTTAGAGAAACGCGGGTTTCCGCGAAAAAAAAAAGCAGAGGAGTTGAGCTACGAGGTCAGGATGGGAAAATGAAATAAATGCTTTATGCAAAAAAAAATTATATGCAAAAAAGTGTCAAATCCAGAGGCAAAAGTTGACGAAAAAAAGCTTAAAAAATAAAAACTCAATTCCTAATATCTCTTTCAGAAGTTTCACTTCAGCTGTGTGCTTATAAAGGTGAGGCATATATATATTTTTTCAATCTAGTGAGATTCGGGATTAATGTACAATTCGAGTTTTGACGTTGTGTTGAAGTTGAAAAAGGGTTGAATAGTAATATTATTTTATATATCGTTTTTTGTGATTTTGTTGGTGAAGCCAGTTTATATGATTTATATCTGAGAAAACTGAAAAGATATGGATAAGTAAATAACAATTTTTATTAATGGCAAAATCACTTATTCTTGGTAGTTCATCCTGTTATGACTCCAAAACCCTCAAAAACTCTTCTGAACAAAGATTTGCAAAACAAGTAGTGGTACGTATCAGTATCAATTTATGTTTAAAATATCTAACGTATGCTGTTTCGATTTTTGCAGAAGATTAGTTTCATTTCTCTTCCAGTGCTATTTTTTTGATAATATAATGTAAATTAAATATTTTTGCTCATTTACGCTGAAAAATTTAGATGCATTTAATTTTCTAATTTTCCTTGATTTTTATAGAGCAAATAGCAAAAAATAGAAAAAAAGACAAGATGAATTCTGTACAAAAATGCTGAATCTGGTACAATTTCAGTTGAAATCTGATACAATTTTTAATTTTCCTCTGGCAACGCTGGGCTGGAATCTAGGACCGAACTAAGCTATAAGCCAGAACCAAAAGTTTAAAATTCTTTACTTAGATTTAATCATGTATATGACTATTCGAATATTGAGGATCACTCGTTAATATTTAAGGGGGTTCCGCTATTTTAGACATACTCATCAAAATTCATATTATTTTGACATTATTCTTTTTTGTTTTCTTCATGTTAGCATCATCAGATGATTGAAACTTAAGTTTTAATCATCTCCTGATGAAGCTAAGCTGGTTAGCGAAACGCGCGTCGTGCAATAATTCTGTTTCGATATTGTGGATAAAATTCCGTTTTACAGTAAAAATTAGTGGTCCCTGCTGATTTCTGGCGTTATGAAGTGAAGAAAACAAAAAAGAATAATGTCAAAATAATATGAATTTACCCTGAACATCAAAAATATTTGTAAAAATAATCACCATACCTACTAAAATACTGATTTTTAAATTATAATTCATAATGTTGGTATACTACTCCAAGTTTATTCATCTTTTTTATGTGAAACCGAATGCCTTTAATTGGACGATTTTCTACAGACCGTCGAACATACTTTATGTGCAATATTGTCACGAATAGCTTAGGGGGTAACGTGTTTCTTAAAGAATAACTTCTCAGAGAAGAGCCGCGTCGCGATTAGTACAATGACGGGGTCTCAATGCTTCCTTTAATACCACTGGATGTTCTACTCGTGAGGACACGCCTTGTTTAGCGTGCCGGGGGGTAACTGAGGTAGGCTGGGACCGCGTTACGTGGGGGTAAGAAGAGATGATAAAATAAGCACGTTTAGTTTATAACAATAATTATTGGTCAGAAAAAATGAGATTCTATTATACCCGATTACTACGGTGCGCATGTTTTCTCGATTTGAGGTACTGTTTATAGGTCTTTGTTTACTGTCTTATAATTTATAGTTTTTCTTAAGAGTTGAGTTTTATTTAAGAGCACTAAAAGATTTCACTAAACTTTTTAACTGACTATTTAGACACTTGTCTTTCTCAACACTCTGACAAACTTCTTGTCAGGACTTTACTATGGAGGTTGTGAAACCCCTGGTCCTAGCAGTCGTCAAATGGCTAACCGGTACCAGGTTTGGAAGGAAAGGACTAGACCTAAAGCAGTCGTATGGCTAACTTTAGGAGCGGATAGAACCCAGAAGGCAGTCGTCAAATGGCTAACCTTGGGAGCAGGAGGTGAGACCAAAGTCTGCCGAACTGATGGTTCGGTAGCGTATTTATAAAAAACAAAGTGAAGATCATTCCATGCATAAGGTTCAAAGTCGCTCCCGTTGTGTATAGTTTGCCTTTAATGTTCAGGGTGATATTTGTTTAGTAGCTTATGCATTTTAGTAGATTACAATATTTAAAAAGCAAAACGTCGAAAAAATCACAAGATGCCTACATTATATTTTAAGCATAACTTGATTGCTTCAATCTCAATACAATTATTTTGCATTGACAACTGTATGAAAAATCTGCAAGAAATTATACATTATGTCTCATATTAGCGGGTATTATTACCCAAGAAAACGCTACTTCGCGCCGCCATGCCATATGGAAATTGGCCCTCTACAATGCCACCTTTAATAAGAATGGCCACTTCATCGTTGAAAAGGGAATTTCGAGTTATATCCAAATGTGTGAAAATATGTACAGGGTGTCCCATTTTCGATGATATTACGGGGCATCTCACTTACGAGTAAAGATAGAGAGTTGCGGTTTTCGCAATACTGTGCTACTTTTTTGTGAAACGAACGATGGTATAAACAAAACTTTCATAGCCCACTTCGTTTCTGAGATACAGGGCGAAATTGAAAATAATGCATTTTGGGACCCCCTCGTATCTCCGTTATCCTTTAACATATCGCAAAGCTAAAAAATTGTTCTTATACAGTTTTTGACGTAGAATCCAGTGGCGTGATCAGATTTTTGCTGTGAGCTGTCAATTTTAGCTATAAATCAAACATATGTTTTTTTAAATGGAACACACTGTATATTTTTCTTTCGTTTGATTGGAAATGTTATAAGCTTTATAAAAATATATAACACATTATATGTATTTTAAATAATAAGCCTAAAATTCATAATTTCACAAAATGTGTCTGGATACGACACTCTTGTATATATTTTTAATGTAACACCCTGTATATTTTTCTTTCGTTTGAATTGAAATTTTATAAGCTTTATAAAAATATATAATACATCATATGTATTTTAAATAATAAGACTAAAATCCATAATTTCACAAAATGTGTCTCTATACGACACTCTTGATGAGTATAGTCACAAACAATATAGCTACGCAATATATTGTTTGTGGTATAGTATAAGCATTGTCTTTTAAACAACGGTAAAAGTATTAGCAGACAGAGACTATTAAGAACAATGGAATGGTAATTTTTTATTGGCAAGACCTTTCAGTGGCAAAATTTATGTTTTCTGTGTAATATTGTATTTTTTACGATGGCTCAAAATGAAAATTAGGTATCAATATTTTGAAAAATATGACATGTTAGTCTTCTTTTTACAGAGCAATGAAAACTTCCGTGAAGCTTCTCAGCTATATTCCAATAAGTTTGTTTGAATACTTATTTACCTTTTGACTTATTTGGGTTTATTTTTTTAAGTATCATTTTAATTTATAGATATTCCGAAAGAAGGCATCCTGATCTTTTAATGTTTTCCGGAATAAAGAAAAAAATTGGTAGAACAAGGAACGTTGCCTCCGCCCTTACCGCGATTTTCCTTATTATACGTTTTCGGAAGGGGCCGGATAGACGTTCCATGTTCTCTTTATTCCGGAAAACATTAAATGACCAGGTTGTCTTCTTTCAGAATACTTAAATATAAAATAAACCCAAATAAGTCAAAAGGTAAATAAATATTCAAACAAACATATTGAATAATAGTTGATAAGCTTCACGGGAGTTTTCAATGCTCTGTATAAAGCAGACTAACATGTCATATTTTTCAAAATATTTATAATTTTCGTTTTCAACCATGGTAAAAAATACAAATTTGGCGTAAAACCTGAAACACTTTCTTCATTAAAAGAGTTTCAATATTAGCATAAAGCATTACTGCTTTTGAAAAATCATATATACAAGTACTATCGAATTCGGATTACCGTGTATGTGTATACACAGCGTTAATTTTTTTGTTCCAGTGTTATTATTTCATTATGTTCTTGTTTTGAGAATTTGTTTCAGTTTATTATAATTAGTATATTCATAATTTTCGTTTTCAACCATCATAAAAAATACAATATTACACAGAAAATATAAATCTTGCCACCGACAGGTCTTGCCAATAAAAAAATTATCATTTCATTGCTCTGATAATCTCTGCCTACTAATACTTATAACGTTGTTTAAAAGAAAAGTTTATACTATACTCATCAAGAGTGTTGTATAGAGATACATTTTGTGAAATTATGAATTTTGCGCTTATTATTTAAAATACATATCATGTATCATATATTTTTGAAAAGCTTATAAAATTTCAATTCAAACGAAAGAAAAATATACAGGGTGTTCCATTTAAAAAAACATTAGTTTTATTTATAGCTAAAAATTGACAGCTCCCAGCAAAAATCTGACTACGCCACTGGTTTCTACGTAAAAAAGTATATAAGAGCAAGTTTTTAGCTTTGCGATATGTTAAAGGATAACGGAGATACGAGGGGGTCCCAAAATGCATTATTTTCAATTTTGCCCTGTATCTCGGAAACGAAGCGGACTATGAAAATTTTGTTTATACCATCGTTCTTTTCACAAAAAAGTAGCACAGTATTGCGAAAACCGCAACTCTCTATCTTTATTCGTAAGTGAGATACCCCGTAATATCATCGAAAATGGGACACCCTGTACAGAGCTCTATTCAAAATTTCGAGAAAAACTGTCATAAATTTTGTCATTGGAGAAACTAAAAATTTTTCAATTTTATAAATTATCTAGGATTTCCAACAGTGAGAAAAATGTACAAAGTTGTATTTGAAATTTTTGCTTCATGCTCGTATTAGATTGTTTTTAGTGGAAAATCTGAGCTTCGACAAACCATATCTTCAATTAAAATGTTAAACGATTTCGTTGACACCCTGTATACCTCTATGCTTTAAAATAGAAAAATATTATTTTAAAAAGATGCTAAATTTCTCTTCTTCAAGTTTACCTTTCCTCTCGATTAAGGACAAACAATGTTTTTTTATTATTATTTTTTTATTTTTTTTATTTCAACGGAAAATCCATTTTACAATAACCATACAGTTAATACAATTATAAAAGCAATCATAAAATTAGTGAAAACAATAGCAGCCAAAATATAAAATCATTATAGTAACCAAATCAGTATAGTAACAAATGCAGAAATAGATACAGAACAGAAATTGATACAAAACACAACCTAATTGATAGGAAGTAGCCGATCCAACCGCTTTCTAAATGTTAACAGGTCCAACCCAAAGGGGTCCAACCCAACGGTGTGGAGACAGCGAACCATGCGAGTTATTGGGCTATAAAAGCCATAGTTAGTATTGTGGAACGGAACCCTGAACATAGTTCCTAGTTCTATGAACAGTATTGAAATTAATCTCACGAAGTAACTGCGGAGCGCAGACAGAGCCATTAAGAAGCTTAAAAATAAACTGAACATCAGCACGTTGTCGTCGCTGACCAACTCAACCATATTAAAGTCTTGCATTACTGTATTATAATTAATTGAATAATTAGTATCATTATAAATATTAATGTGCGCCTTAAAAGCCAACTTGCGCAAGAACCTACGTTGAACACTCTCCAAAGAGTCGATCTGACACTGATAATAAGGTGACCAAGCGACAGATGCATAGTCGAGACCCGAACGCACCAATGAACAATACAACAGCTTAAATGATTGAGTACTAAGGTCACTTCCGTATCTAGAGATAAAACCCAATTTCTTAAACCCTTTCCAAACAATTTTATTAACATGTGATTTAAAAGTTAATTGACTATCGAGAATCACTCCCAAGTCGCGGATCTCTGAAACCGACTCCAAAATAGCACCATTCAAAAAATATTTATTCTTAGGTTTGTTGTCAGATTGACCAAAAGAGATAGAAAAACATTTCTTAACATTGAGGTCAAGACCATTATGACGAGACCAAACAAACAATCTATCAAGATCACACTGCAAGTCGAGAGCATCAGACTCAGACCCAATGCACTTGAACAGCTTCAGATCATCGGCAAACAGTAAACAGTTGGAATGAATAAAAGAATTACCAATATCATTTATAAACAAATCAAATAAC
>MU184750.1:43199-68351 GCA_016904865.1 Pissodes strobi
GTGTTGTTTTGGTCCTCTCTGCTAACCCCAACCTCACTCTCATTGGCGACACCGTCACAGCAAATAACGCGATTTCTGCCGATAAAGGTCACTTTTTCCTTCCAATCTCTCATTGCACAAGAGCTGTGGAAAATACCACCACATCTTACACACAATACCACACTGGAAAGCTTTTTCTTGCAGCAAATAAACGCATTCTTTTCAGGAGCGTCGTCTTTCGCCTGTTCTTTAGACGCCATCTTGTACCTGATTTAAAAACCGGAGTCAAATAACTTGTTTTCCAATAATCAGGAAAATAACCGTCCTTAAGTGATAAATTAAATATAAAATGCAAAGGTTTACATAACGAGTAAATGCAACTTCTTATAAAAACCTGTTTCTGAAAAAAAAACAAAATTTTTGAAAATGAACAGACCACTTTGTTTTTCCCTAAAAAAAACATGTTGAAAAAAAACGTTTTTTTTTTTCAGTTTACATCACTAAACATATTTGAAATGATGGTGCAAATTGCCGCGCCATTAACGAATGAAAAATGGCTTATTTTTGTTCATTTAGCAGCTGAAATGTTTCTAATTTAGTAGGCTTTTCTTGCTTGTATAGCAGCTTATAGCTAACTAGGTTTAATGAATTTGAAATAAAGAGACAATTTAAAACTTAAAATATGAACTTATTTATTTAAATTATCATAGCATATAGCATACAACACAGTTTTGAAAGTCGAACCTATTTTAATTAAAATAAAACTAAATTAAAAAAAATATTATGCTAGTCATACGATTGAGCTTTTTCCTCAAATTAATTGCTCTGATTAGTTTAATTTGGATAGTCAGATTATAAAAAACTGCAGCTTACAATATTCGACACTTTGAAGAACAACCTGACAAATACACAAATACTACTACTTACGTCATTGTACTAAATATTGCATTTACGACAAGCCAAATTAAATCTAATAAGACCAAATAAATATTTATAATTTAGAAATGGTCCAACAATTTCACACAGCATAGTTTAAGAGTTAAGTGGCCTTAAAAAAATACAAAAAGACTACAAGGCTAATTATAAATGCAATTTTCCTTTTAGTTTTAAGAACTACTTACCTCCAGCAGAATCAATTTGAAATTGGGAATCAAGCAGCTTAAAACTGAGTCAGTATTTTGCAAGTGTTACTAATGTTGTTCAACATGACAAGTTTCCTTTTTCGTCCAACTAGATGAACATAGTAAGAAACAATCAGCTTCAATTGCACAAGTTCATAGAACCGTTAATAACATAAAACCGATGATAGAAGTTTTGAGTATTGCAAATATATTCAGTCACGAATATGCCTTTTAGATGGTAAGATATACTTCAGATTATCAAGAAAAACAGTAGTCAATCAACAGATAATAAAAGAGCGATCATTTTAGGAACATTATTGTTCAGAATCGTCTACAGCAACACATAGAGCATGATTTCTAATTAAAAAGACCACAAATAAAAATGTATGTATACATTTTTCAATTGCAGAGCTTTTTGCATTCTCTTTTTGAACAATCACTACGCATTCTCGTAGTTAGTTCAATTCCGAATTGCTTTGACCATGTGACATTTGCACTCAGTTTTAAGCTAATTAGATCCCACTTCATCATAGAACATTCCGTAAATATACTGAAATATTGCTTTTTGGTTGTCAGTCAGTGGGAGTGTGCTAAATGTATACTATATTTTGTATAATCAATTCGGTGTGCGTTTGAGTATTTATTCCTATTGTTTTGCTACTTAAGACTGAGGTTATTGTTTACTAGTAAACAACGTAAGTCTTAATATGACAATTAATATATAAAAGTATGGAAAATATGCTTGACCACAGTCTAGTTAAAAAATCAGAATTCAGAGCATGTCAAAAATATATGTTATTTCCTTATTCACAGTAATAGACGCCACGTTTCTACCATTATAATTATTATTCAAATAACGAGGGGGTTCACAAAAACCGATACAATTATTGCGGTCGTAAAAGGTGTTGCGTCTATTAGAAGAGGAAACAACATTGATCCCTGTTTGATGTTCTGTATTCAGAGTTCTTCACTTAGACAAATATTTTCCATGACTCTATATCGAATCTTTCGAGAATAGAGATTGCAAGTATAATTTATTGATCCGTCAAAAAAGAGTGCCTTCGTCATTTTGAACTTGTATACCAAGCAATCTACTGCTTATCGAAGGATTTATTGATGATTTTAAACATTTGCCCTAAGGATTCTCACAATAACGAAAATGTTAGGAACATATTCAAAATATGTCCGCAAACACGTTTGTGGAAAGATTGACTGATACCGCAGTTCAAAACATTTGGAATTTTACCCTACACACTGCCCACAACACTTCATGCCTAAAAAGATTCATATTGTGATTTTATGAATGTGGAATGGATAGAATCAATGAATAAATGCACTACTTATTATTACTTACTAGGATACATTAATATTTTCGTACATATATTAGACTGCACTAACATGTAAACTTACATGCAAAATTTTTGAGAAAGAGACTATAGAAGGGTGAGATATTATTATGAGACCAGAAGGATGATTTTCAGCTTCCAATTACAATCGCATACGACTTTTTCTCACCTAACAATGACACTTTTTCGTCAGGTCACCGAAAGCTAGTTTTAACTTGGGAGATAAGTATAATTTTGCTATAAAATAATCAATTTACTAATTTCTACAGCGATCGTTACTGGATGAAAATAGTCCACCAAGAATACTAAATGAACAGGGAGGTTCAATTTGCAACCTGCGAATACATACATGTAATACAAATTTACAGAGTATATTAGAACGTATCTATTCTTAAACTAGACGATGTTAGCTTTCTCAAGAAAATTGCCATGTCAGTATTTAAAGGACCTTTATGCAGCCGAGAAGTGACGGGCTTCGACTTAGTTCACTTAAAATTTTACATGGCTGAATAAAGCTCTCATCAGAAATACATGCTTATATTTAAAAACCTAGCTAAAATATTTATACAAACAATAATAATCATAATGTTCAACTAGCAGTTAATATAAAATTTTATTAAAAACCGTCCTTTATATTCAATAAAAAAAAAAAGCTAAAATAGTCTATGCTCGTGAAGAAGAGTATTTAAAATATTATAAATTGAATGAATGTATGAGTTGAAATTTGTGTCAACATGACAGTAAGTCGAGAATAATCGAAGATGGTATTTGCCACAATAATGGCACTCTACACTTAATTACTTACATGTATGCCAAAAGTAATTTGACACACGAAGGTAAATGATTGATCCATTACTGAAAAAGTAATTTTTCAAATATTGACCAAATCTCCATTTTTTTCTAAAAGAAAAGATATATTTATAAGCTTACTAACTAAATGTTGCACATAATTCAGACAGACAATTAAAGGAATAATTATATTCGAAAAGAATGAGAGACAATGAAATTTTAAAGAGTGGGGAATTAAAAGAAAGATGTTTGCCTCGGCAGTGGCAAAAGATGACCTTATTTCACAGCTTCCTTTTCTTTATTTTCCTCAAATTCTTTGTTCGCTGCTTTATCCTTTTCTTTTGCCTCCTCCTAAAATGAAAGAACTTTATCAACATTTTCTCTAGTGTATTCAACAAACTGTGTAGAATTAATTTAAACTGCTAATAATGAGTTCATTCCTTTCTTGCAAGGAAATAGATAATTTCGTTACAGCTTCCAAGGTGGTTACATCTACCGATAAAATTTGAAACTGTATCACATATTATAATAAAACCTAATAAGTATATAAATAATGTAAAAATAATTAACGGGTATTCACCCAATAAGGTTTATTAAAAGATGATTTGTTTTGCGTCCAAGCTTTCGGTCAATATATCGTGACCTTCGCCAAGGCTAAAAATTATTTTTTCTACAGCCGCGCGCAAAATAACTAATTGCTAAATTCAAATGAAATCGCAAAATCGACGAACGCCGTGGATCCTTATTTTGCGCTCTAGAGCCAACATGGAAAAGAAAATTCCCACTTTTTTCGTCGACTGTGCAATGAATAGTCATGGAAACCGAAGATAAATAAATGAAAGTCCTGCGAAGAAAAAGTTCTGTGTGTTTTTCGAGCGCAAAGTAAGATTGCCGTTTTTGAAAGATTACATTCCTTCTCAAGCAGCAATCCGTTACTTTGCGCTCTAAATACACAAATAACTATTATATACTAATGTACAGGGTGTCCCATTTTCGATGATATTACTGGGTATCTCACTTATGAGTAAAGATAGAGAGAGTTGCCGTTTTCGCAATACTGTGCTTAGGGGTTCGCGAGACCGAGACCTGGCAAGTCTCGGTCTTGGTCTCGAAGAAAAAATTTAGTCTCGGTCTCGGGTCTCGAAGCTCGAGACCGAGACTACCTTGGTCTCGGTCTTGTCTCGGTTTGGTCTCAGTCTCGGTTTGAGCAAATAAAAAGTAATTAAATAATTTACTGTTTTATTTCGTTAATAACACAAACGTTACTTCGGAATGTTAAGTTAAATGAAACATCTAATAAGTGTCTTTTGTGTATCAGTTCTTGGTGTAGATGTGATATTAGGGATAAACTTCTTAAATAATTTTACATTTTTTGTTTGCAACAGTTGTTTGGATAATAATAGTTAACTTAAATAGGTACCTAATAATATTTTAATATATTTCATGTTAGTTTTTAAATTGTTGTTTTGATATAAAAATGCTTACCTCTAATGTAGGTAGGTATACAAGTGATAGGGATTTTTAAGTATGTACAGGGTGTCCCAAATTCGAGCCTCATCATTGGGATCGCGGGAACTACAAGAGATACGAGGTCGGTTAAATGGAGGCAAAGTTGCGCAATTTGATGCTGATCAAAATGTCACCTTACAAGTTTAAAAATTCCGAACACTTCCGAAGATTTTTGAAAATAAAACGAATATTCGCGATTTCATTTTTATTTTTTTATGACTTTATTTGAATAGATATAGCGAAATAAATTTCACATTCTCATTATTACTTTTTCTTTTCTACAAGATGGTGTTATCAGATTTTCAAACCGCCGTTTCGTCTTTGAGCTGCCATCATCAACTTTAATTGTTAGTAGTTTTTCGCATCCAACACATAAATTAGAAAAGGAGGTTTTTTCAGCTTTTTGGACCGCTTTATTAAATTATTGTTACTAAATGACCAACGTTTCGGCACTAGTTTGTGCCATCATCAGGGCCAGCAACCTAGAGTTGGACATAAATGAAATGCATTGTTGAACCCATAGGGATCACAACACGTACACGTTGTTTTTTTGTGGTAAAAAATTCCTTTTCTAATCATCAACTTTGTTTTTTTGAAATACGGCCCTGGATTTTTTATTACGGACTTTATGAGCTTCTAAGGTCCCAGAATCAATGATGTATCGCACTTATTCGAAAAATTGATATTAATGGCATTTTTCATAAGAACTCATGTGTTAGAGAGAGACAGAAAACAGATTTTTGGTAAGATCTTACAGGAAATCATTACAATGATTTTTTCGAAGAGTATGCGATACAACAATGAGAATGTGATTTATTATTTGTTCCAAATCTAATCCCACACAACTATTTACTTGGGTAAATTGCTAAAAATCTGGCCAGAGCCTATGGTTTGAGGGTTGACACTTTAATAATTATATTATTTATTAACTACTTCTTATGTTAGTTATTAAGCTTTCTTTATGCAAAGCATTAATGCGTAAAAAAAGGTTTTTGTTCTTAATCCTACTAAAAAATCTATTTTCTGTCTCTCTCTAACACATGAGTTCTTATGGAAAATGTCACCAATATGAATTTTTCGTATAAGTGCGATACATCATTGCTTTTGGCAATAATAAAAAATCCAGGACCGTATTTAAAAAAACAAAGTTGATGGCAGCTCAAAGACGAAACGTCGGCTTGAAAATCTGATAACACCATCTAGAAGAACAGAAAAAGTAGCAATGAAAATGTGAAATTTATTTTGCTATATCTATTCAAATAGAGTCATAAAAAAATAAATATGAAATCGCGAATATTCGGTTTTTTCCAAAACTCTTCGGAAGTATTCGGAATTTTTAAACTTGTAAGGTGGCATTTTGATCAGCATAAAATTGCGCAACTTTGTCTCCATTTAACCAACCTCGTATCTCTTCTAGTTTATGAGATTCCAATGATGAGGTTCGAATTTAGGACACCCGTACACATAAAAAATAGGTACCGATTTATGTCAATTTTATTGTCAAAGTCAACGGTTTTTCTTCTTTTTTTTACATTTCTTAGCAGTTGTAGCGAAGCCATACAAAGTGATGTCATTTTCAAACATTCTGTATCATATGGAAACATTTATTTTGAAAATTCTTAAAATTTAACGGTATACAGGGTGTCGCGAAATTAGTGGACGAAACATCAACCATGTATTTATCGGTAAAAAAGAACTAAAATTTTTCTTATAAATATATATCGGGAAGGGAGCTGGTGCCTCTTAAAAATGGGCTCCTGAATATGGTTTTCTTTAATTATTTGCGAAACGGTGTAAAATAGAGTTCTAAAATTTTGGGATTCTACTAACTTTAATATTCTGAATTTAAAAATGGAATTAAAAATAAAAAATGTTTGTCAGGTGCGATCATTTTAGGGGGTGAATCTAAAAATTAACTTTTATTTGGGCTAACTTTTTATATATTTTTTCTTCAGATTTTGAAATTTTTTTTTCGCAAAAAAGTGCCTCTTAGTTTGCTTCGCTAGGACGCAGCGTTTTTGAGAAAAACGGATTTAAAAGTATACTGAACGGGTGTAAAATTAAGGTTATAATTTTTGATGTTCTCCAAAAATTTGACGTTACAAAACTTTCCGGTAATTTGACGTTACAAAACTTCATATTATTATAAAATAGTAGAAACACTTGTTCCAGAAAAAAGTTATGACAGATTTTCAAAATTTGATAAACTTAAGCATTCAATTTACACCCATTTTTGACAGTCGGAATACATTTATAATCCGTTTTTCTCAAAACCCTGCGCCCTAATGATACGAAATAAGAGGCACTTTTTTACCCAAGAAAAAAAAATTCAAAATTTGTAAAGAAAATATGAAAATAGCCCACAAAAAAGTTGACGTTAATTTTTTATATTCACTCTCAAAATGTTAGGCACCTGACCTGACTAAAATTTTCTATTTCTTACTCCATTTCCAAATTCTAAATATTAAACTTAGTTTACTTAGGGGAATTCCAAAATTTTAAAACTCTATTTTACACAATTTTGGAAATAATTAGAAAAAAAAACGTCGTTTTACCTTTAAGAGGCCCTAGCTCCCGTAGGGGGCGTTTCCCGATATATGTTTATAGAAAAAATTTAAGGTATTTTTGACCAATATCTCCAGGGCTAATGCTTCATCTACTAATTTTGTGACACTCTGTATACGGTATATACTGTATAAGTGGATATGGTCAAAGGTGGCCATTCGTCTTTTAATATACTACTTTGATACTAATCTGATACGGTTGTACCAGAAGCAGATATCCAGTTGTTTTAATGGATACGCTATGTTTACCTTGTAGATATTACGAAAAATGCTAAAACTCATAGCTGTTTATTGCTTGGAAATGGCTCAAAATAAGTTATCTACATAATTACATATTATGTACATAACAGTATAACTAGAATCTTAAAAAGAAACAGCACAATTTAAAATAAATAAGCGTTATACCCGGATTTGCAGGATTTTTCAATTTTTTGGTTGATTGGACCCCGTTGGCATAAATTGCCAATAACATACATAAAAATTTGATTTTTTCAGAAAAATAAGTTTTGAAAATTCAACAAATAAAAATATTTTTCGAGACCGAGAGTCTCGTTACCTTGGTCTCGGTCTCGATAGGTAAGTCTCGGTCTCGGTCTCGATTCTAATTTCCAGGTCTCGGTCTCGGTCTCGTTTTCGAGACCGAGACCGAGACAAGACCGAGACCGAGATCATAGTCTCGCGAACCCCTAACTGTGCTACTACTTTTTTGTGAAAAGGACGATGGTATAAACAATTTTTTCATAGCCCGCTTCGTTTCTAAAATACAGGGCGAAATTGAAAATAATGCATTTTGGGACCCCCTCGTATCTCCGTTATCCTTTAACATATCGCAAAGCTACAAACTTGCTCTTATACACTTTTTTACGTAGAATCCAGTGGTGTAGTCAAATTTTTGCTGTGAGCTATCAATTTTTAGCTATAAAACAAACTTGTTTTTTTTTAATGGAACACTTTCGTTTGATTGGAAATTTTATTAGCTTTCCAAAAATATATAATACATGATATGTATTTTAAATAATAAGCCTGTCATTTCATATTAGCAAGACCCGTCAGTGGCAAAATTTCTATTTTCTGTGTAATATTGTATTTTTTACGATGGCTGAAAATGAAAATTCGCAATATTTTGAAAAATGTGACATGTTAGTCTCCTTTATACAGTGCAATGAAAACTTCCGTAAAGCTTATCAGGTATATTTCAATAAGTTTGTTTGAATATTTATTTACCTTTTGACTCATTTGGGTTTATTTTTTTATTTAAGTATCATTTTAATTTATAGATATCCCGAAAGAAGACAACCTGGTCATTTAATGTTTTCCGGAATAAAGAGAACATGGAACATTTATCTGGCCTTTACCAAATCGTATAATAAGGAAAATCGCGGTAAGGACGGAGGCAACGTTCTTTGTTCTACCAATTTCTTCTTTATTCCGGATAACATTAAATGACCAGGTTGTCTTCTTTCGGGATATCTATAAATTAAAATGTTACTTAAAAAAAAAAATCCAAATAAGTCAAAAGGTAAATAAATATTGAAACAAACTTATTGAAATATATCTGAGAAGCTTCACGGAAGTTTTCATTGCTCTGTATAAAGGATACTAAACATGTCACATTTTTCAAAATATTGACAATTTTCATTTTTAGCCATCGTAAAACATACAATATAACACAGAAAATATAAATTTTGCCACTGATAGGTCTTGCCAATAAGAAATGACCATTCCATTGTTCTAATAATATCTGCTTACTAATACTTATGCCGTTGTTTAACAGACAATACTTATACTATACTCATCAAGAGTGTCGTAGAGACACATTTGGTGAAATTATAAATTTTAGGCTTATTATTTAAAATACATATCAAGTACTATATATTTTTATAAAGCTTATGAAATTTCCAATCAAATGAAAGTATATACAGGGTGTTCCACTAAAAAAATACAAGAGTGCCGTATAGACACATTTTGTGAAATTATGAATTTTAGGCTTATTATTTAAAACACATATTATATATTTTTATAAGGCTTATAAAATTTCCAATCAAAGCAAAGAAAAATATACAGGATGTTCCATTAAAAAAATACAAGTTTGATTTATAGCTAAAAATTGACAGCTCACAGCAAAAATCTGATCACGCCACTGGATTCTACTTAAAAAACTGTATAAGAGCAATTTTTTAGCTTGGCGATATGTTAAAGGGTAACGGAGATACGAGGGAGGTCCTAAAATGCAATATTTTCAATTATGCCCTGTATCTCAGAAACGAAGCTGGCCATGACAATTTTGTTTATACCATCATAATAGAGTGTCCAACGCAGTAAAAGCCTTCTATAAATGATTTCTGTGGGCACCTCGGGGTTACAAGCTGAAATTTTCACAGAATGAACGCTTTATTATATTAATTCAAAATCCGAAGGTAATAAAAAATCATAACGGGCACAAGGGCAGTATACCTAAAAATTGAGATTATTATATGAACGTGTAGGATATTAAATTATGAATGTTTTCATATATAATTCATCTACATTTTTGTACGAATGATATTTTTTATCATTGCTTGAAATATGCAGATTACATTGGCCCTTACGGCAAAGTAAATAAAAAAATTGAAATATCACGCTTCGAACCTGGGCAAAATCTGATTGAAATATACTCATTTTTGTATTCACCTCGCATTCTCTTCGAAATGAAAGCTCAGATCAAAAATTTTTATTCTTGCAAAAAGTTTGCCTTAAGTATTTAGAATACATAGGTGCATGAACAATTTTTTTTTCTCAAATGGTAATGGAAAAATAGAATTAAATGTAAAAAGGTAATTTTCTTCAAGCAGCGACCGGCCGATCTCTCGCTTCCCGAGTACTGTCGTATCTCACTTTTCTTCATAGCTTCCTCTCTCTCGCGCCTATTATACAATACAATAAGTGCTTTTACACCATTACGGGTTAGAATACTAATAATAATAATAATAATAATAATAGCTATTATTAATTGAATAAAGTCAATGAAGACATTTTCGATTATACTGAAATTTATTTTTCCTATTCGTTGCTAGGAATGCTAGGTAATAAAGAAGTAGAAAACAAATCATATACTTAATGCAACTGCTATTAAAAAAAGACTAGCTTTTATTCAGAATAGAAAAACTGAAAAAGTAAAAATCTTTATAATAACAAAATCTATTTATCTTCAGTGTCTGTATCTTCTTCAAGAATAGACACAATGACTTCAATATTGCCTTCCAGTATTTTTTGCATGATCCTATGCAATCTATTTAATTTCTTCTACGTGTACAAGCTTTGTTTTCATACAATCTAATAAAAATTTATTTAATTAAGTTTTATCATGTACCGATTTAATCTAATAATAAGTTACCTTCTTACATCCAAAACAGTGGTATTTATTTATCCACTCTGCTTTTAGTTAAAAAAAACAGTTAACGAACTTTTTATCTGAACGAGCACTCTCATAAAAAGAATTTCAAGTTCGCAACTATTGTGGGGGATTTACCAATATTTTTGATAAGAAAACAAATTGCGAACCAATTGACAATAAATTACTATCCTCTATAGTCACGAAGAAGCTGATACTAGGATTTAGTTGCATTATACTCTCTGCTAAACATTGTATATATTATTTGACATTCGTGGACTCCAATGACACTCATGTACTTGTACTTCTAGTACATATTAAAAATATATATATTTTTAGAGAATTTGGGGTAAAATGTGGAAGAGGAAATTCGGTGCGATATGGCCGATATGTGGCCATTCATGACATCAATCTAGAAGAAAAACTTGCAAAAAAATTACCGGCATTTCATGCTCTAACGGGTTGTCATACAACCAGCCAGTTTTCAGAATTCGGAAAAATAAAATGTTGGAAAATGTATCTAAATTATTCCGATTATTTAGACGGTATTGGGTCCATGAATTTTCAGATGGCATGTTCAATAACATAGAGAAATCTAACATAAAATTATTTTCAACAAATCCAAACATTTCGTCTATTAATATTTTCAGGACACTATTGGCCTATTCATCGCTAATTGAAAAAAACTAGCCCCTACAAAAATTTGTTTAAAATTTCGCAGTATGAGAGCACATTATCAAACTAAGGTGTGCTTCAGTTCTTTAGAACCAAATCCCCTATTACCAGAGGTGACAGAATGCGGATGGAAATTTGAGGAGGCAGGTGATATCTAAGTATTATCCCCAATTTTAGCAACACTTCCAGCATTTCCTTCGGATGTAAAAGTATTTATTGCATGTGGATGTAAAAAAAGGTACCTAAATTATTATTAGATTAAATAGGTACATAATCAAACTCAAATAATTTTTTATTAGATTGTATGGAAGCAAGCTTGTAGACGTAGAAGAAATTAAATAGGTTGCATAGGATCATGCAAAAAATACTGGAAGGCAATATTGAAGTCATTGTGTCTATTCTTGAAGAAGATACTGACACTGAAGATAAATAGATTTTGTTATTATAAAGATTTTTTACATTTTCAGTTTTTCTATTCTGAATAAAAGCTAGTCTTTTTTAAATAGCAGTTACATTAAGTATATGATTTGTTTTATACCTCTTTATTACCTAGCATTTCTAGCAACGCATAGGAAAAATAAATTTCAGTATAATCGACTTCATTGACTTTATTCAATTAATAATAGCTATTTTATTATTAGGATTCTAACCCGTAATGGTGTAAAAGCACTTATTGTATTGGATAATAGGCGCGAGAGAGAGGAAGCTATGAAGAAAAGTGAGATACGACAGTACTCGGGAAGCGAGAGATCGGCCGGTCGCTGCTTGAAAGAAATTACTTTTTTACATTTAATTCTATTTTTCCATTGCCATTTGAGAAAAAAAAAATGTATTCATGCACCTATCTATTCTAAATACTTAAGGCAAACTTTTTGCAAGAATAAAAATTTTTGATTTGAGCCTTCATTTCGGAGAGAATGCGAGGTGAATACAAAAATGAGTATATTTCGATCAGATTTTGCCCAGGCTCGAAGCGAGATATTTTAATTTTTTGATTTATTTTGCCGTAAGGGCCAATGTAATCTGCATATTTCAAGCAATGATAAAAAATATAATTCGTAAAAAAATGTAGATGAATTATATATGAAAACATTCATAATTTAATATCCTACACGTTCATATAATAATCTCGATTTTTAGGCATACTGCCCTTTTGCCCGTTATGATTTTTTATTACCTTCGGATTTTGAATTAATATAATAAAGCCTTCATTCTGTGAAAATTTCAGCTTGTAACCCCGAGGTGCCCACAGAAGTCAAAATAAGTTATAAGTAGCACTCTACTATCATTATTTTCACAAAAAAGTAGCACAGTATTGCGAAAACCGCAACTCTCTATCTTTACTTGTAAGTGAGATACCCCGTAATATCATCGAAAATGGGACACCCTGTACAATATATAACAATTTTGTGGCAACTTACAATCAAAACTAGTTGAATTCAATTTTGGCAGTTATAACATCTTTAAAAAATATTGTAAAAAATTGGTAAAATATTAGAATATCTTAAAGAACTACATAAAATGTCAAAGTCAATCTACTTTGTTTCAAAATAAATAATTTACGAGGTGTTAAAGGAATACTTGATATTTGATGTTAATTTAATAATAATGGCAAGGTGTATTGGTATAAAATTGTCGATTATTTAGTGATAATATATAAGAATAAACTGAGCTTAAATCATCAATTTCAGTTCTCTTATTCATAGAATTTGTTTTATTTATTTCGACCATTTCTAAAAATAAATTTTATTTAAATTTATGGAGAATTTTAATTTCATTAAAGTTTGGTATGTGACCAGTAATATATGCATGTTCAGATAAAGCAGAAGTGTTTTTTTGAAGTCTTATGTCACTGTTGTGTCCAGAAATTCTATTTTTTAGATTTTATGATTTTTGTCCAATATATTTTTTATCACAATTATTACATGGAATTGAATATACTAAATTTGAGTAATTTAAAGCAATAGTTTTATCTTTTAATTTTGAATATAAATTACCAATCGATTTAACATTTTTTAGCGCTAATTTTAGAGGTTCATTTCTAAACTTTTTTTTATTATTTTCGGAGTAAGTTTTTTGATATATGGAAAAGAAGCATAATAAAAAACATTTGAAATATCATTATTTATGTTATCATGAATATTATTGTTGATGTTATTAATTCTAATGTTAAAAAGTCATATTTTTTTGAAAATTTAATTGATAACCATTATCTATCTACAAGGATGTCTTTAAGTTTATGTAAATTTGTATTTATTAAAGTAGGATGCACTAGGTTTATTATTCTATTTTTTAAAGCTATAACTTATTACTATGATAAGAAAAATAATTATTACTATGATAAGAAAAATAATTAAAATATCTTTTAGAGTGGACAGGTTTTAAATACCAATCAGTAATTAAAATATTATTGTTTTGTTTAATTATCATTGTATCTAAAAAAGGTAGTTGATTGTTTACTTCTTTTTCAATCGTGAATTGTAATCTTGGGTGATAATTATTAAAAACTAAAAGAATTTCATTTATTTTGTCACTAGGAATACAACAAATAATATAATTAACAATTTTTTTAATAAAATTTGGTTCAAAAGTTAAATTTTCTAAACATTGATCTAATAAATCATCCATTACATATTGGGCAATGATTGGAGAAATAGAACTACCCATTGGGGTTCAAAAAACTTTTTTATAAAATTTATTATTAAAACAAAAATGATTAGGATTGAAGATAAAGTTTATTATTTTAATAAACATATCATTTGATATATTACAATTTACAGATATAAGTACAGATCTAATGTTTATTGATACTATTGATTACTAAATTGATTGGTATGTTGTAAAGAGTGATTTAACGTCTAGACTGATTAATGTATGATTTTCAGGTATTAATAAATTTTAAAAATTCAAAAGAATCTTTAATATAATAGCTATTAGATTTATTGTATGAAGTTGTCAAAATATTGGATATGAAATCTAGGTGCTACGTATAGGTGCTTCTATACAAGAAACAATTGATCTTAAAGCTAGAGCAGGTTTATGAATTTTAGGGAATCCATAAAATTTTGGACATATATTGAATTGTAATTCTTTAGTTTTTTTGCTGTAATTTCGTCAATCATATTTGTCTTAAATATAGTTATAACTAGAAATATGTAATAGAATTATGTTCTATTGCTGTTGTTGGATCCTTGTTAACTAAAGCATAAACATTTTTATCTTCAAGTAGATCATTGGCTAAAGATATGTATTGTTGTTTATCAATTCATACTGTTACATTGCCTTCAGTATATTTGTAAATTGTAATATATCAAATGATATGTTTATTAAAATACTAAACTTTACCTTCAATTCTAATCATTTTTGATTTAATTTTTTAAACAAGTTTTTGAAACCCCAATGGGTAGTTCTATTTCTCCAATCATTGCCCAATATGTAATGGATGATTTATTAGATCAATGTTTAGAAAATTTAACTTTTCAACCAAATTTTATTAAAAAATTTGTTGATGATATTATTTGGTTGTTGTATTCCTAGTGACAAAATAAATCAAATTCTTTAAGTTTTTAATAATTACCACCCAAGATACAATTCACGATTGAAAAAGAAGTAAACAATTAAATACCTTTTTTAGATACAATGATAATTAAACAAAACAATAATATTCTAATTACCGATTGGTATTTAAAAGCAAAACCTGTCCACTCTAAAAGATATTTAAATTATTTTTCTTCATAGTAATAACATGGAAATTAATTTAGTTTTAGCTTTAAAAAATAGAATAATAAACCTAGTGCATCCTACTTTAATAAATATAAGTTTATTAAAACTTAAAGACATCCTTGTAGATAATGGTTATCCATTAAATTTTCTAAAAAAATGCTTTTTATCATTAAAATTAATAACATCAACAATAATATGCATGATTACATACATAATGATATTTCACATGTTTTTTATTATGCTTCTTTTCCTTATATCAAGGAACTTACTCCGAAAATAATAAAAGATTTTAGAAATGAACGTGTAAAATTAGCGCTAAAAATATTAAATCGATTGGTAATTTATATTCAAAATTAAAAGATAAAACTATTGCTTTAAATTACTCAAATTTAGTATATGTAGTAATTGTGATGAAAAATATATTGGACAAACATCACAAAATCTAAAAAATAGAATATCTGGACACAAAAGTGACATAAGACTTTAAAAAACCACTTCTGCTTTATCTGAACATGCAACTGGTCACATACCAAACTTTAATGAAATTAAAATTCTAAGATAAGAAATTTAAATAAAAGGTTATTTTAGAAATGGTAGAAATAAATAAAAACAAATTCTATGAATAAGAGAACTGAAATTGATGATTTAAGCTCAATTAACATCAAATATCAAGTATTCCTTTAACACTTCGTAAATTATTTATTTTGAAACAAAGTAGATTGACTGACATTTTATGTAGTTCTATGAGATATTTTAATATTTTACTAATTTTTTAAAATGTTTTTAAAAAGTTATAACTGCCAAAATTGAATTCAACTAGTTTTGATTGTAAGTTGCAACAAAATTGTTACAATTGTACATTAGTATATAAAATAATTTTTAGCCCTGACGAAGGTCACGATATACTGACCGAAAGCTTGGACGCAAAACAAATAATCTTTTAATAAACCTTATTGGCTGAATACCCGTTAATTATTTCTTCATTCAAACATACAGCCGTGATCCTATGAATAAATATGTAAATAATTAACAAAAACTGATATAATTTGTGCAAACTTTTTTAAAACAACGCAAGAAATATTTTCTTGACGTTTTGGTATAATTTTTGATGTTACATGAGTGTAGTGATTAGTTAACTCCATCTTTTGATGAAGATGTTTTCGTTTTTTCGTCCATAATAAATTAAGAAAAAATCACGTGAATTAAGATACTTGATGTTTTAAATTAAACTAAAAAGAAGAGTATTTGTGAAGAAATACCTTTTCTTTTTCAATGTCCTTATCTTCTGGTTCCTTTTCCTTGTCACCTTCTTTTTCGTCCTTTGCAGCCTCCTTGTCATCTTTAGCATCAGGAACAGGTTTCGGAAGATGCGAGTTCAAGTCCAGTGTGCTAAGAATACAATATTAATATTTTTCTTTCTATTTTTGTCAGAAAAATATTGCGAGATAATATTTCACAAAAAGAGTTGAATTAGCTCATTTAAAACATGATGTTCGGACGTAGATGCCAAGCTCAGCTGAATCTCGAATAGTAATAAAATTCAATTATGGAATTAGTTTTTGATAATTTGAACAACCTACCGTACTTAAATAGATAAAAGTGGTAGGCTACTGACTCTTTCACGATTTTCTAATTAGAACAAGTAAAATTCTTTTGAAAATCGCTCATTTACCGCACCGTTATCAAGAATTTTTTTCAACGTCTGATGCAACACATGATGTTTTAAGGAAAGTTGAAGTTGTTCAGAATTGTATAAAAACTTATCGTGACAGAAATTTTATGAAAGCAAACAACATTATTGAGCATTAAATTAAGCAACCTTGCCCCTATTTAAACTTCTCAAGAAGGGTAGTGTTGAAAGATTTTCAATCCAATTAAAAATGCCCAAGTTGCCGAGTGGTGATTTTAAATTAATGAACAACTAAAACGATAACCAGAATCTTACTTGTACTTTTTCAGGACACTTAGCGTGGGTTCGTCCCACCATTTGTCGTCTCGAGCTTTACACCGTCCGTCAGCGGCAGCGCCAAATAGGTGATAATTAAGCTTTGAATTTTGTATCCAAATATGGCAAATTTACCGGGTTATCGTTTTGTGAAAAAACTATGATAAATAGGGAAATATTTACAAAACAACAAATGTTTGAAAAAATAAGGTTCTAGGAAAAGTAATTTTTTATACCTCTCATTCAAAAATGAGGTTTTTTAAAAAGAAAATCCCCAAGGAAACTAATATATATTATATTATATGAATATTCTACAGCAAGTAAACCTTAAAATAATTTGAAATCAAAATGGAGCAAATCAACTTATAACTTCTATTAAAAAAAAATCGAAGGACACACCTAGACAGAACTTTGATTGAGCAATAATAATTGTTTAGTAAAATGAAAAATAAACTTTGAAAATAAAATCTAATTACCAAAATTGTGGACATTCCTTTTTTTAAACACCAAATATATCATTCTTAAGAAATAATGGAGGGTTTTGAGGCTTCACGGATGTAAGACAAATCACTAAAGCTGATAATTGAGATAGTATGTGTAATTGGTTCTTAGGGTGAAAAACTGAATTTCACATGAGATCGAACTATGGATTCTCCTCACAGGCTACACCAGGTACAGTAAACTTCACCTTGATAAATAGCCAATAGCAAAATAGTGTCCAACCTGAAAAGGGTGGTGAAACTAGGTCGTAATGTGCTGACTGCAGCTTGCTGGAAGACTGATTAGTTCTTATAATTTAACTATTGTATCTAGTTATCAAAGCAGGAATGAAGACCCTAAACCATATAGCTTAGCAGATAGGAAATACGATTTATTAGGATTGTCGGCTAATGCGATTCTTGTTTGCCTCATGTTATTATATTTTAATGCAACTAAGAGTAAAAATAGTTGTCAATTATTAAAGAGGAAGCTTCAAATCATGCAATGATCTTTCAAAACTGTATCATTTCTGTTGCAAACCGGAAACATTTCTTTGAACCTTATGTGGTTTGATTGGTTATGAGGAGCCCTTGTGTAAGAACTTAGGGAGGTTTTAGAACATTTCAGTAGGACGCAAGGTTTTTTCCTGATTTACTGACGCTAAGTTTGTTATGATCTACATAAAATACTATACCTGCAAATATCATCCCAATCAGCGAAGCAGCGTTCCTTCATTCTGTTAACATGACCGACGAGATTAGGGCATGATTCTGTCATGTAGTCACGGATATTCCATTCTACTTCTTTATCAAGGAAGTAGATTTGCGCTAGATGTGCAAATACCACTACATCAAGCTGAAACATTAATTTTTTATAAGAATTTCAGTAATTATTACAGCACCTTTAAATGTGTACTTCAGAAAGATGTTAGGCAACAAAAAATGACTTTAGCAAAAGATGCTTACTATTAATTTCGTTATCTGGAATCAAAATTCCTAATTTATAATCTTGTAGAGTTCTTTTTTTAAATATTTTCCGTAATACCCGGAGAAGTAAGTACAGATGCTAAAAAAATAATAAATATAAAACGTGTAGGGTTTTTCACGTATTATCTTATAAAAAATACCGCGAAAAACAGATAAGTATGTAAACGACAAATTTTAACATGTTTTTTTCGAATGGAATCTTATATATTATTACATTTTTAGATTGTATGGAAAATTCTATACATTATAATATTGTTCTATGCCTGTCTCTGACTGTTTTTGAAATACTGACAGTTAAAAATTGAAATTTGTGCAACTTTGACTAGAATCCAAACAGCTTTAATTTAGAGCGAAACGATTTGCACTTACCTATATTACGTTTTCATAACCTATCGTATGGCATCAACTTCCGGTTTTCGGATACTTTCGGGTCAAGGAAACTGATGCCAAAACATAGATTATGAAAACGCAATATATCAATCAATCAAAGTTTATTAATGCATTGTTACAAGTAACTTACACAGGTCAATACATATAAAGTAGGCATTTTCATAACAAAAGTAAACACTACACTGAAATAAATATGCTTAGGACAATAATACAATTTCAAAAATAAGTTTCATAGACAAGACTAGTTAAAATCAATAATAAAAAAACAGATATCCTAAAATTACATATCAAAATTAAAGCCCAAAAAGTCTTGTATTGAATAAAACGAATTTTTAATTAAGATCTTTTTGACAGATTTTTTAAATAATAAAATTGGTTGGTTTTTTATTTCAAATGGTAACTTATTAAAAAATTTAATAGACCAATATCCCGGACCGTCCTGACTCCTCCCAAGACGCCACCAGACAGGCACCAATGCATCCCTGCCCCTGGTTTCATGGTCATATACACTTCGATGTGCTACAAACGTTTCCGGATGTCTTTTAATATATAGCAAGTTTTCCAGAATATATACAGATGGAAGAGTAAGAATGCCCATAGTCCCAAAGGCCTCCCTGCAGTCGTCCCTAAATCCCAAACCACTCAAGATTCTTATGGCTTTTCTCTGCAGGCCAAACACTCGTTGAGCATCAGCTGCATGACCCCAAGCAAGTATTGCATATGAAGAGTGTGCATGGAAAGTTGCAAAATAGGTGGTTAGCAATACATGCTTGGACACTTTATCAGCCAGACTTCGAAGTAGAAATAGATCACTAGCCAATCCCGAGGCGACCATATCAATATGTTGCTTCCATAGAAGCTTTGGATCAACATGGACTCCAAGAAATTTGACACTCTCAACACCAGCATTAGCTTCATGCACATCTCTCATCGAAAACACCATCCTGGTCGTTTTGCTCATGTTCAGTAGTAATTTGTTTGCGTTGAACCAGATCTGAGCCACTTCCTGTGCAGCCATAGAACCCTCCAGAGATGCTTCTAAGGCATCAGCTGATACAGACACTGTTGTGTCGTCAGCAAAGAGAGTATATCTTGAATTAGGGTCAAATGTTGGTAAATCATTTACATAAATCAGAAATAGTATTGGCCCCAAGATTGAACCCTGGGGTACCCCAATGCTTATATCTCCCTTTGCTGACGTCACACCAGCATAACGCACACACTGATGCCTACTTCCAAGGTATGATTTTAATAGGTTTATGCTATTGGGAGAGAATTTATAATATGTGAGCTTCTCCAAGAGGATTCCATGGTCTACACAGTCAAAAGCCTTACTCAATCGCAAAACAAGACTGTATTATACTGCCGACCATGAAAGGCATCCAAAACAGAGTGCACTAAATGAAGAATACCCAACGAAGTATTTTTATTTTGTCTAAAACCAAACTGCGCATCACTAAAAAGCCCATTACCTTCAAAGAAGCTAACAATCTGATCAGACATACATTTTTCAATGATCTTTGAAATTATCGGGAGAAGAGAAATAGGGCGGTAACTATCAGGAATGTTGAGGTCACCCTTTTTAAAGATTGGCACCACTACAGCAATTTTCAAGATGTCTGGAAATATATTTTGCTTAAAACATTGATTTATGAGCAGTGTCAGAGGAATTAAAATCTCATTTTTTATGCATTTGATAACCTTAACATTAATGCCAAAAATATCATAGCTATTTTTGTTTTTTAGATTGTTAACAATTTCTCGAACCTGGTTAAAACTTACTTCTTTAAATGAAAATGTTTGTAGTATATTTAGATTGGTGAGATTAACAATTGGATTCAAGTTAGTGTCAGGTATTTTTGCTATGAGCTCTTGTGCAATGTTTAAAAAATAATTATTAAAATCATTTGAACTAAGAACTGTACTTGATGGGTTTATGCGATTTTTATTTCTATTTTTGTTTATTATACTCCACATTTGCTTGATCGAGTTATTTGAACTTGTGATTGATGTATCATTGGCAATGATTTTGGATTGACATATTTGTGACCTGTACATTCTCTCATATTCCCTGTAATACATTTTGTTATTGGGAGTGTTATATTGTTCACAAATTTCTCCCAGAAAACGCAGGTGCTCCCTCATTGCTCTTAACCTGTCAGAAAACCAGCTTATATTATTGGACTGATCAGACCGAACTGGATAATGTTTCTCTGGGAAAGACTCTAAAAATGCTCCCTCTAGAATAGACATAAGCTCAGAAAATTTATCATTTATAGAAATGTTATTATTTTTCACAAAATCCCAAGAAGTATTCGAGATAGTATTGTGGAAGATAAATAGACCTTGTTGTGTAATAGGCCTACATACTTTTTTTGCCTGAATCACTTTACTATTTTCCATATTGACTAGAAAATTTATCATTTGGCCTTTATGATCAGACACATCAAGATCTACCACCTCAACATTTAACATCTCAGTTGCAGAATTAATAAAGATGTTATCCAAACATACATCTGGCCTTGTGGGCTCAAACACCGTCCTACACAAGCCAAAACACCTGAGAGCATCCTCAAGAATCTGGGCATTTACCCGGTTTTCATCAAAGTGTACATTAAAATCGCCAGCTATTATTATACTTTTGTCTGGGTTAAGAGCTGCTATTGTGCTCTCCAAAGCATCCAAGAAGGTGTCAAAACTGCCCGAGGGTGACCGATATAAAACTAAAGCATAAAGACTTTTAATAGACGCAACATGACTCTACAATCTTTTCAACGTTAAAACTTACTTTAATATTTTTAAAATTTGACCCTATACTATTCCTAACTAATAACATTGTACCTCCTCCAGTGTACCGAGACCTTGCAAAGAAACCTCCCATGATATACCCATCAAGGTGGAAGGTTTTCAATTCCTCTTCTGCCAGCCAATGCTCTGTGATGCAGAGTAAGTCAATACCTTTGTCTGCAATAAATGCCTCTAGCTGAGGTATTTTGTTTCTTAGGGACCGCATGTTGATGTGTAGAATCCTTAAGCATTTTCTTTCGTATTTCCCTGAAGCTGAGTTAATGTTCTTGGTTGTGTCACCCCTCTGGGGCCACAGTTCAGCTTGTAAGTATAGTTCCCTATTATTTGAAGGAACGGCTAACTTAAAAGAACTAAAATGTTTTTCTCTTTTCGTTTTCATCTTTGTGCAGGTATAGCCCATTAAGTTTTTGTTTGCAAGGTAGTTCTCTACATCTACTGCAGTCACCTCTGGGGCAAGGCCCGACAAAAATAAAAAGGACATTCTTTGAGCTAATTTAATTGTGGTTTCACTGCAAGTTCCCCTTATGGGTTCTGGGCGAGTGCGAGTACTCTTTACAGGTTGTTGGACAGCAGTAAGGCGTCGAGGGCCCCTTTTAGACACCACTTTATGCCTTGGCTCATTATTCAAATCATTTTCCTTCAGCTTTTCCTCATTTTGCGTGATGATTTCGTCATTTTCTTTTGTGTTTATTTTCTTAACGTCAACAGTGTCAATTCCAGTTGACAGAATCCTGGGCGTCATCCGTCAGATCGATAGGCAATTTCGGTTGGTTTTGGCTACCCGCGACCGGATTTTTGTCTTTTAAGACCGGATTTTTGCCTTTTAGGACATGGAACTTAAAAGCGCACATGGATTTTGGGTTTGCGCTTGCGTGTTCGTCGAATGTTTGCTCGTAGTGGCGTCTGGTCCGGCTGGTCTGGTCTATCTTCTGTATTCTGCGGTTTGTTTTTGTTTGCTTGAGTCAGGTGATGTTCTTTTCCTTCGTATTTTTTCCGGTTTTCCTCCAGAAAACGAATTTTATCCTTCAATAAAGCAACATGTTCTTCTAAAATTGAGTTTTTGCTTTGAAGTTCTTGAAACAAAATCTTCAAAAGGTTTGATTCATCTTGGTTCTTGTTTGAGGTTACCTGTTGGGCTACCGAGGTTTCATGAACACATACGGCATATGAAAGGTAAACCGTTTTGCTTTAAGATTCTGCAGCCTGCCAATCTTGCAAAATTTCAATGTTCAGCTGTCAATAAATTTAATAAATAGATAAGGCATTCATTTGAAAAAAAAACAGAATATAGGTATGCCAAAATTGAACGTTCAAAATGCTCATCTTTTTAGTGATATTTTTAGAAGATAATACGTGAAAAACCTTACACCATTTCTACTAAACATTTTTTGTAGCACCTGTAATTACTTAAATTTTGATTCGAAATAACTAAATGTAAATTAAAAATGTACTTAAAATAAACTTTAGAGATAGATCTGAATTCAGAATTGAAGTGAACTAAGTCCATCCAAAATAAATTTCATATAAAACCGTTAGAAGTTTTTTGATAATTTTAATATTTTTACAATAAATATGTCTATTACTGCACTGAAAATAAAATGCTTTGGGTAAAAAATTGCGCTCTGTGGACTTGGTCCATTTCAGCTCTGAACCCCGCCATTATTGATTATTAAGATTCCTTGACAAGCTTAGAGTGCCAGACTCATAGTAGCTCATATACCCGTTTTGCTTTTATAATGTATACCCAAAATCAGAATATCTTTTTTTTCAACGTGCGATTGTTTGGTAATTTATTAAAATACTTTGTTTTAGATTTGACGATTGTATCTTGGATTTACTGACAAAAGTAAGGTTTCATGACAATAAATATATTGCATGACAATAATTATAACTGACGTTGAAGTAATTAAAGATTGAAATATAGATGTCACGAAGTCATGTTGGCAAAAAGTACTTGGAATATAACCGTTCATTAAACGATGATACAAGGAGAAAAGGAGGTTGAGGGAAAAACATTTGATTCAGTCGATACACATAATTTTGATATTTTTGTTATTTAATTTAAACAAATTATATCCAATAATCTCTGAAACAGGGAAAAAACAAAGATATAGAAAAACCCTAAATATAGGCCTCTGATTGAACTGATCAACTAAAATACAGGCAGGCAATACATGTTACAGCAGTAGAATACATGACTTCTTTTACACGAAGCTCTTGGAATGTTAAAGGCGATGCAAATCGCAATAAGCCTCTAAAATTGCCGACTAAACTTTTGGTGCCATAAAATTAAGGATATCAAACTCAAGAGCCATGGTCTCAACATCTCGAATGACAATACCGCATGCTTTTATATTCATTTGATGTAACCACTTGGAGGGATTTATGCCAGTACAATTTAAATTAGATATACAACCGAAATCTTCCAGAATAATAATAATACAATAAATAGTTTCTGCGGTAGGATCCTTGTGAAACATCGTTGAATAATAATACTAGGGGTCATTAGTACACTGGTTTTAGATGCTTCAAAATAATTTAATGAGATATTTTTCTCCAAATATGTTTCGGCTTGATGAGGCCTTTATCAAGAGTACTTGTATACTAAAATCTAAATTGTTATACCCGCCGTTATTAACCGACTGACGGTATTTTGTTTTTTTTACACTGTCAATTACGCAGGTGTTGAAAGAGCAGGTCAGCTGGTCGTTCATATTTAAAACGTATGTTTTTTGTGACTTTTGGATTTCTAAGTACTCCAGAAGGTTCAGCCTTTTGCTTTTTGTGTCGGTGTGTAGAAGTGTGACATTATTCGTATCTATAAAATGGTTATTTTCTATACAATGTTTTGCGAAGCCAGAGTTTTTAATATTATGTAGAATCGATTTTTTGTGTTCTTTAGTCCTAATATTTAAGTTTCGACCAGTTTGTTCTACGTATACAGCTTCAAAGTTCACACAATTTATTTTGTAGACACCAAACTTTAGATTGTTTGTCAATTTTGTCTTTATTGTTTATTAGTCTTCTCCCTAGATTATTCTTATTAACCTGACTTGTTTTACAACCAAATTTATTTAATTTTTTTGAAACTTTATCTGTAATTTTTGGAATATAATTGATAAATTTAAACGGCTCCTTTTCTAATTCTACTGTAGGGTTATAAAATTGTTTAGTTAAAATGTTCTTCTGTTTTTTCTTTATCAATTTGTCAATCAAAGTGATCTTATAACCGTTATTAATTGTTATTTGTTGGATATTTCTTTTTGGAAACTTGCCGAGTCTAGGGGAAAGCTGAAAAGTCTATAGATGAGACTATGAAAAGCAGAAAGTTTTACTTGCCAAGATTGGTTAGAGTTTTTGTGAATTATTGCATCTGTTGTTGTAGGTTTCCTATATATATCAAATTTAAGCAAATCTCTTGTCTTTGTAATCTTTATGTCCAAAAAGTTCAAAATGTTGTTAGACTC
>MU184750.1:98351-110154 GCA_016904865.1 Pissodes strobi
GGGGGGGGGGGGCTGTTACTGCTGAATTCCATGCAGAAATAGAGGTACCATCAAGTGTGTCTGAAAGTGACTAGGAAAGTGACGATAACAAACCTCTTCTACATTTGTTGAAAGAAAGCTAAAGTTGGTAAAAGCATTTGATTATCAGAAAGTTGACTTGGAAGAGCGTAACTTTCCTAATTGGGAGCTTTTGGCATGTGTGGGTTGTTTTTTGACAATGAAATGATGGATAAAATTCTCTATTTCACCAACCTATTTGCCCAGCAGAAAAACAGTGGAGGAGATATTACTTTTGATTTTCTTAGCACTTGAAGCTTTTAGTAAACATAACCTCACTTTTCAGTTTAGCATTTCTGTAGTATGAGCGCAAATGTGCGTCCTTTTAAAAGGACGAGGATTTTTTGTGTTTTTTTTTAGTTATTGAATAAAGCCTCTTGCCTCTTATGGCTGAGCTGCTCGAAGAAATTGAAAAAGACGACGATGCTGACATTCCATAGAGAATAACCATTTTCCACTGGAAAATGCTAACGAAGATGGTGAGACTGACGAAAATTCGGGGGACGAAAATGTTGTCGATATCAATAATTGGCCGCATTCTCAACTAAGAGCTGAAGTCGATGCAGAAATAGAGGTAGCATCAAGTGTGTCTAAAAGTGACGATGACAAACATCTTCTACAGTTGTTGAAAGAAACCTAAAGTTGGTGAAAGCGTTTGATTATCAGAAGGTTGACTTGGAAGAGCCTAACTTTCTTAATCCGGAGAGCTTTTGGCAACTGTGCGTTGTTTTTTGACAAGAAAATGATGGATAAAATTCTCTATTTCACCAACCTATTTGCCCAGCAGAAAAACCGTGGAGGAGATATTACTTCTGCTTTTCTTAGCACTAGAATTAGCTTTTAGTAAACATAACCTCACTTTTCAGTTTAGCATTTCTGTAGTATGAGGGCAAATGTGTGTCCATCCTTTTAAAAGGATGGAGGAAATTTTTTGTTTTTTTTTCAGTTATTGGATAAAGCCTCTTGCCTCTTACGAATGCTGCTCGAAGAAATTAAAAAAGACGACGATGCTGACATTCCAGAGAGAAGAACCATTTTCCACTGGAAAATGCTAACGAAGATGGTGAGACTAACGAAGATTCGGGGGTCTCTATCAACACCAAACAAAATATCTGAGGTAAAAATGGAGAATATACAACTGCAATAGAAAAGAGCTCACTGGAAATTACAAGCAACTTGGGAGTCGAAGGAACCGTCAAACAAGCGAACAAGCAAACCCTTTGATAAACGTAGATACAAGAATTATGTAAAAATGCTGCTGTTAGTGTATACTCTGATACCTTTTCAGTATTTTTATTGCTCATTTTAATTTAAAAATTGTTCATCTAAACTGCGATAATGGGGGGGAATATTTATCTTCGGAGAAGATGATTATGAGGGCGTAGGAATTTAGGCAAGTCGAAACCTTCCTTGTGTGTTCTTCTTACAGAGAATACCATATTTTTATTTAAAAGCCAAATCCACTGTTTGCTATTTATCCCATAAACCAACAGTGCCCAGCAGGAATGACGAATAAACAATAAGTGGAATGTTTACGGTTAGTGCACAATCTCACTAATAAACAAGCGCTTTGCTATAAATGGCAAGCTTTTTATAGTTAGTAGGTACTTTCTTATGGTTTTACAAATATTTTGTTAGTTGCAAGATGACCCCGGGTATATCCTTAGTGGTTGAATGTATTTATTAGTTCTGTGCTGTTAGCCTTTTGTGATCATGTTCTCGGTGTATCCGCGATGTGTGGTTTAAAAAATATTATTTATGATAGCAATGATACTAACTTTCTTAATGGAAATAATTTACCTACTTAAATGGCCATGGGTCTTATTTGCTTATTAATTTTGTAAATTTAAATTTAACGTAAATATCGATTGTGTTTTACGAAAATGATCAAATACCTGACGGTTCCTAGTAAGCAAATGGATAGCGAAACTATATAATGTTCAAACATATTGCAGACTAATATCTCACCGGTACAGCTAGAAATCAAATGTTAAAATAGAGTTCAGTTTTATTGCATTTGAGTAGAGCTTTGAATTTAAATAAAGTAGGGCTGAATATATTTGATTTTGTTGCATTTTATACTGTCGACCATATTCGTGTTTAAAACTGTCACGGTCCCTGAACTTGCATGTATTTACAACATCCGCGGTCGAATAGATTAATTTTAAATTGCTCGTAGCGCATCAGTGAATATATCGTTTCTAGCTCTTAAAACAAATAGTTTAACCTACATACGAACTAATTCACATAGGCGTAAAACGAATTATATTAAGAGAATTGCCGGAGATAAGATTTAGAGTGGCACTAAAGGTGTTTGATGATTCTATTATATAATGATAATACTATAGTAGGGCTCTTAACAATTTTGCAATTTGAAATTCCCTCCTGCACGTCCTTCCTGATGACTTCCGTAATCCGTAAGTAGTTTTCCAGGGATTTGTAATGAAGAATAAAATATACTCTCCTCGAAAATCCCTTAACGCCTAGTCTGACACTTGGTGATGGAACTGATACTGATAGACAATAGAGTTTTGAGAAGATTAGATATTTCCTTATTGTCAATAGTAATAAAATGTGAATCTTTGTTTTAAAAATTCAATAAAAGCTGGAAGGTGAAATACATCTCAAAATAGTGTGTTGTACGGATTATATTATTACAAATATCAAGCGACAAAGACATAACTGCCTCAAAACCAAGAGTAGGTAGTGAAAGCTAATAAACCAATTTTTGAAGTGAAAACTTCTTTCGGCGCGTCAAGCATACATTTATCTGGGTAGTGAATGAAACTGAGCTGTCACGTAATGCGTCACGCCAAGGTATCTAACGTGAAACGCTCTTTTTTCTCGAAAACGGTTGTGGGTGAAAATTTGGGATGTGGCATGTTTTAGACAACGCAAATTAAAGAAGTGCGATTACGAGTACAATATACCAAAAAACTTCATCGATCCGATTAAAAAAGCCGATTTTGTGATTTTTTTGGTTTTTAGTTTAATAATCTACTTTAAATGTACCTGCCAGCCAACGCATAGCTATTAAAAAAAAAAAACAATCCCAGATTCGTAAACGTCGATAGATCTGCTATAAAAAAAAGTTCTACAACAATTTTCCGCAAAAGATCGGGAAATACGAGAAAATCGATGTTAAAAAGGAAACGTGCAGAAAATCGTAAAAAAATACATACTCCGGCATTTTCACGAATTTGAATAGATAACTTTGCTTTTCATGCATTATGGGAAATTTGAAAAAGTACGCCTTCCATTATTTTGACATTACGCTTAGGCTAAAATATGAATTTAATTGCGAGAAATCTCTTTAAGAACGTTTTGAGGCCGAAAAAATTGGTCAGGATCGAAAAATCTGGTGATTAGGTACAATTTCTGTCGACTTTGTGGCAGATTTCGAGGCAATGCGTATAGTTTTGTGGTAAGTGCCTGAAATCTCATTTAAAACGATTTGAATCCGGGAAAATGAGCCAGGAGGACTTAGATATTGCTTGGCGATTAGGAGTACTTTCTGTAGATTTTATGAAAGATTTTGAGGTAAAATTTGATTTTCAGAATATCGATGAGTAGTCTTCTGGTAAGTAAATATGCATATTTATTTGCCAGTTATCTCGTTTAAAACGATATGCCAGGAAAGCGCACTAAAATCGGAGAATTTGGAAGATTTCCAGGTAAAATTTTACTTCAAACATCGAAGTGGTAAGTACATGTAAAATATGTGTTTATATTGTAATATTGGGATTATTTCTCCCATTTTTTTATTCTACATACCTACACCCTATTAAGCATTATTTGTTAGTTTTTGATTGTGTAGAAACTAGGACGTGATAGGTTAAATAGTAAATACTATTTCTTATTAGTTTTTTTTATACTTTTTGAAGTTTTCACTTCTGTCACGAGGTCTTAAGCACACACCGTTCTTTTTTTTTTAATGCAGATAACTTCCACTTATGCAATGTGACGTGGAAGTAAAAGGCCATACGTTGATAGTACCAGTTGGTATTAAAACAAAATTCCCGTCACGCGATGTTGTAGCCGAGTACATCCACCACCGAGTAGCGACATTACGGGTTTCAATTTCCATGGCGCCTGCGCGAAATAGATTGTTTAGCTGTCATATATGACAAAGCAAATAATGTTTCATTTACAGTCAGGCGGTTGATGTATATTTGTTGCGATCATGGGTCAAGTTTCGTGTAGCGGAAATCCGTTAGGAAAAGAATATATAATATTTTTTGGTATTAGAGTATCTCTCTCAACGCAGAACAATCAAAATTTTTGCCGCAAATACATCATTGTCATTTTCAAAAAAAAAAATTAAAAGCTTAGAAGAGCGAAAATGTATTTGTAAAAAAAATATTGGCTAAGAGTGCCTCTCTACCCCTCTAACCAAAGTTAACCATAGTAAAAAGACTCTTCACTAATTCCCAACTAACCAAAACTAACCCAAACCAACCACAGCTCTTCCAAACTAATCAATAGAAAACCAACACTCACCCAAACTAACCTAAACCAACTCAGACTAATCAAGATTAACCCAAACTAACCAATACTAAGCAAAACTAACCCTAATTAAACAGGGTAAAGAGACAAGAGCGCTATACGTGCGTTTGTCTCTTCACTACCACAAACTAACCTAAAACAGCTAATCCAAACTAATCAAAACTAACCAACGCTAACTAAAACCAACCCAAATTAATCAAGATTAACCCAGACTAACCAAAACTAACTCAGACCATTGTCTTTATAAGAAGAAAGTCGTTCAACGGGGCCTGTGGAGAGGTGCTGCCCCCAGTGGCTGGCACCAAAAACAGTATTTATGAATGAAAACACGTGCAATGTTTACCCTACATACGAAAAGGAAGGGGTAGAAAGGGGAATACAATATTATATTCGCGGAGCCCTAGATTTCCAAGAAATGATCTTCAGCCAAGGCTAAGTGGCTAGAACCGGTTTTATCAGTTTAATTTTAACACACAAAATGAAATTTCCAATACTGCTTCCCCAATCTTGACTTTTCAATTGAATTTGTTTTATGTTTGAGAAAATGGTTTTTAGCATTTTTAACACATTGATTTTTGTGTCAATTTCTTTGCTAGTTTCTATTTTATTCATATAGGCCTAATTGAATTGGTGCAGTAGTCGAAGAAAATAGATTTGCATATGCCATTAAAAAATGGGAAAATAATGAACAATAATAAAATCATATTTGCTAAATGTAAAACGTTTTGACTTGATATAAGTAAAATTTTACAATATAAACTGGATATTTTAACGCATTCAAAATTAGGAACACTAAAAACATATTATTAAACTATAAAAAAAATTATATTTATAAAAATTGATTATTCGTTTCATATTATTAGTCAAAAAGTAAGGTATCACAATTTTTAAACTTGCAATGTTTATAGAGAAATATAGATAAAAATTAAATTTAGTTCCAATAGTAGGTAGGTATAGTTATTTCATGTATTTTTTCTTTTTATAGAAAGAAGACAATTAAACATTTTCTGCAATTTTATGCTTTAATGCACCAGAAACATGTATTTATCAAATTATTGATTAAAATGTCTTGTTATTTGGAGATTAATAATAAAATTAAATATTTTTATTTTATTAAATTTCATTATTTTTGCAAAAGAGGGGGAGATAAGAAATAAGGTGTTTAAAAACTGAAATCAAAACTCTTACCCTGGATAAGTCTTTATTTAATATGAGTTCGGCATATATTAATACTAATTTATGTATCGGTACATATAATATTGCTCCAGGCCAACAGCCAATGTTCAAAACTTTCAATCGCTTATAGCCATTATTATCATTATTACATAATTGACAATCAAATTAAATTAATATAAATGTACTCTTCAAAATATATACTGTAGTTTATTCGCTATAATCAAGTAAATAATTTTTGAAAAAATTCGGATTTAGGATAGTGAAATAAACAACATCCGAGTAAAACTATATTTACTCGAAAATTAAACAATTCAATTGATAAAACACATCAACCTATACAACCCTTAAAACTAAAGAACAAGTATATAAGATAAAAAATAAGCATCGAGAGTAGTGTGCTGTTTCGGGCAACTTCTGGTTTGATTCATCCCTTATTTTCAACTGATCATTTTATGTTCACTTGTATTATTTCCCTTTGAAATAATTCATTTATTTTATCTTAGATGCCAAATTTTTTCGTATCAAAGTTTTGTGTTATTGCCTATCAAACTTGTAAAGTTTTACATGTTCTTAAAATATCTTTCTTGTATATTATAAGTTACAATTAATCACCAGAAACCATAATTATTTTTGCTATTTTTCAATCAGAAGTTGCTAATATAGCTATTGTGATAAACTGATGTATCAAGAGATTAGATCGACTACAACTCCATAAATAAGTACTTATAAATATTACTTAAATATCGAAAAGTAATTGGACTACATTAACATAGATACAACCTAAAAGCATCACCATTTAATAAGAATCAACTAATAAATTAATTATAATCAGTCGATTAATGTTTTATCTTTATTTAAATATAAAATGATTCACAGATCTCATTTATTAGTATTTAAAAATTTATATATGTATATATATTTAAAATTGTCAAATCATATTCAAAATCATGTTTCGTGCCAAACAATTTTGGTCCATAAAACTTACTTTTTAATTTAAAAAATTCAAACTCGCTAGAAAAATATTACTTTTTTACACTGTGAAAAAATCCTTAATTGTAGTAAATTGGAAAAATACAATTATATAATATATATTTAAAGTTTTATGTTCCAGTTAAAAAAAACAGCAAACAACTTTTTCGAATACTAAGTAACTAAAAATAACTCTTGGAGTAATATTAAAATGTTGTTTTTTACTCCGTGAATAAAAGTGGATAGTGAATAAAAAAATTATAACGTCAATTCGCATTTTGAATATGACTTACATTGTTTATATATTAAAGTCCTTAATAAAACATTAATTATGAATTCCCGGTGGGATAAACATGAATCACCTTCAAATCATCTTATTCGTGCAATAATTGATTTTTTGTTTTAAAAATAAATAGTACATTGGACATATCTATGCTTTGCTGTATTGAAAGCCATCTAAGTGGCTTTAGCATCAAATTAATGGGAGTATAATGTGTACAGAATAATATAATGCGCATAGCTTTATTTCGTAGCAACTGGAGTCTTTGTATATCAGCCTTTTTACCTGATATCAACAATGAAAAACAGTAATTGAAATGCGGATATATAATGGTATTATATATAAGAACACGACTCCAGTGACTAAGAATCTCAGCTATTCTCCTAAAAAATTCTATCTTTTCCAATTTTTTTTTCTAATATGATCTACATGTAACGAAAAATTAAGCTGAGAATCCAAGACTACCCCTAAATATTACTAGATGCATTTTCAAATAGGCTATTAGATATCTATCTTAATCCAATAATTATTTTCTAGAAATCTATTACAATTCTGCTTAGAGCTAAAAAACCATGTACTTTGTCTTTTTTTTTAACCTAAGCCTATTTACACACGAGTTATAAAGGATGTCAAGTTTTGATTTCGTAGTATCTACTACCTGATTAAAATCCTTCCCGCAAACACAGATCAACATATCGTCCACAAACAAACTTAGAAATGTATAATTTAAAACTCGGTCTAGGTCATTGACATATAGCACAAACAAAAGGGGGCTCAGAACACTGCCCTGCGGCACCTCTATCTCACTATCAAACGGATTTGAGGACGCATTATTCACTCTAGTCACATGGGAGCGATCCTCCAGGTGATCAGTGAACCAAAAAAGTGCACTGTTTGTAATTCCATAGGCCTGTAGTTTGTGGATAAGTCTTCTCCTATTGATGAAGGTGAAGTAAAGAGTACCCAAGTACACAAAAAGCACTCTTTAAAAATTTAACTGCTCAGATTTCTTGAACCATATTTAATGGGAAAATATTTGGCAACAATGATGAAGACATACTTTGTAGGCACAGCGATCAAAGAAAGCTTTCTCGCCCAGGGGATGTTCCTTTACAAATTGATGCTCTCAAAATAGACATCTGAAACAAATTAAAATCTAATGTAATTTTGACTTAGTTTGTAAAGAATTTGTTTGTCAAAAACTGAAACAATTAAAACAATACAAATGTGGAACAGCCCAAAAAAGTAAATTTAAAGAAATCTAAACGCGCGTGCTTTCAAATTGTTCTTATACACTTATATCATAATATGCTATTAATTAAATTCAATATCCATTCCATACATTTGTCATCCTTCCTTATACATGCCTATCAATCAATTAATTAACTATTCAAAACTATTTACGTACAAAATAAACGTTAATATGAGAAAGCATACTGATGGATATAAAAAAGTAGATGTAAAGATTTACCCTATCCCTATCTACATATATATGATTATTATAAAAATGTTCATCGTATTTAATTAAACCTGTTCTGTTTATTAAACTTCGAAACTGCTATTGCAATACTCTGATTTCCGACAAAAACTACAAAACAAAGGAAGTGGGTACTTTTGTACTTACCTAGAAAAAAAACGTAGATAGATAATCGCAATTTACTCAGCCCAAAATTAATCATTACAACCCAAACACAAACATTTTACAAAGTAAAGCTTGTTCAACTTGAACAATGGCGGAAAATATAAAAATAAACAATGAGATATTCGGAATTATTACGAACACTCGTCCACTCCGCGCCGCCAGGTAACAGCCCTTGGGAATGCACCAATAGAAATGTAGGAACTCCCTCCTCGCAACGTTTCTCGTAGGACGCGTAGTAATTTCTTGAAATTCGTCAATGGGCACATTTCAGGCCGGACGCCATCTAGCGATGAGGCCTTTTTTCAGTTCGAGGTTGAATAACTATTCCCTATATAAACAAGGCTCAGACTAAGCAAAGCTAACCCCAATTAACCAGAGTGAAGAGACAAGCGCGCGTAGTGCGCTTGTCTCTTTACTATCCCAAACAAAGCAAAATTAATAGAAACTAACTTTAATTAACCGAACAAGTGCAATGAGACAAACGAGCTACGCGCTTGACCAACTCTACCTAATAAAGAACCTAAATTAACCCAAACTAATAAAACACACGGATCTACTATGTCAATTTAAATAATTTCTATAATATTTTCCATATGAAGAATTTTCGCGAAAAAAATGGTACATGTTTAAAGAGCAACTTACTAGCCAAAAAGAGTTATTATCTAATTTTCATCTCCATAACAGATTTCCGATATTCAAAACTACAAAAAAAATTAAAAATTCCCATAATTAGACATATTCGAAATAACACCATTTTATTAAATTAATAGCTTTTTCTGGATCGGCCTATAGCATAAAAAATAATAGGAAAATTATATATTAAAGACAGGTTTTAGTTAAATTATGATATAGAAAATAGAATTTTCTGGAAAACAAAACATTTCCTCAGGAAATTTTTTTTTGCTGTTCTTGTATAGGATCGTCATATAGAACGATATTTTTTGTAGCCGATTAAAAGAGACTTGAGCCGCGATCATTGTGAAAATGATGCTTCTTTTATAGTCAGGTCATTGCGATCAATGTACGTACGTTTGTCCAGAAATAGTATTCTTTTTAGTCGTTTGTGATTTATATATTTTTTTCCTAGTGTTAAATGCATCTCTGTCTCATGTCTGAGACTAGTATTTTTAACTAGGTATCAATTTTATGTCAAAATGTATTTTTTTAGCCCTACCAGCTGTATCCCACTGGCATTCGATTCGTTTCTCATTCCCGATCTAACGCTATGCAACACGACTAGTCGGTCGTGATAACATAAAAGTCACCCTAACACAATTTAATGTAAAAAATAACTTTTAGCAGATTACGTAAGTTTAGTTTACCAAAATATACCACATAAATACATATTACTTAAAGTTACGTTCGTTTTTACAGTTTATAATATTAGGGGTAGTTGTAAAAACCAAAAAAAAAAAAAATACATTTGATTCGTCTCAATCCCCGATCTAACGCGATTAGTTTCACTTAGTATAAACTTATTTTTAACCATTTGAGTGAATACCGACAATTTATACTCAATTTTAATAGATTTGGTTAGTTCTGGTTAGTTGTCGACTCAACTTTCAATTAGTTTAATTTATTCTCAACCTAATTTAGTCATTTGAGTCAGTTCCGCTAGGTTATAATAAATTTTAATAGATTTGGTTAGTTCTGGTTAGTTGTCGAATCAACTTCCGAATAGTTTAACTTATCCTCAACCTAATTTAGGCATTTGAGTCGGTTCCGCTAGGTTATAATCAATTTTAATAAATTTGGTTGGTTTGGGTTAGTCGTCTATTCAACTTTCGGTTAGTTTCACTTAGTCTCAACTTATTTTACTTCTTTGAGCCGGTTCCGATACATTATAATCAATTTTAATAGAATTGGTTAGTTTGGGTTAGTCGTGCAATCAACTTTCGGTTAGTTTCACTTATTCTCAACTTATTTTAATCATTTGAGTCGGTTCCGATACGTTTGCCACACTCTTTATATTTTAAGACAAATTCGCGATGATATGAATTTTTTTCGTAACGCGGGACGAATATTTGAAAACCATGTCGTGACGCAACCTTGAAAAATTTCTCTCATGAAACCAAAGAAGTATTCACTTCAAAAATCATTTATATTGAAATACTATTTCTGTTAATTTGTTTCGCCAAATTTGATTTTTCTAGACTATAATTTAAAAATGTTTCTCTTGTGTGTGACAAAATAAACCAAACAAAATATTTTCTTTTAATAAAGTTTTTCAATGATATTCATATTAATTCAATCGCAAATATCCTTATTTCATAAGTTCACTTCAAATTATCGACAGTGTAAACGAGTTCTTCATAATTTAGCCAGTGAAATAGCTTGCTTATCCGTCAAAGGCGTCAAATGAGAGAGAAAGAAAATTTGACCCCCAAACATCAAAGGTTCCGACGGTTTCTGTCGCTACTCGGTAGTGGATGTACTCGGGTTGTAGATGTGCGGTTGTGGTTAATAAAAAAAATTATCCGCATTTATTGCACTGTTTGCATTAATCAGTATATTAAAATGATATACTTTGGCCAGATGTGACAACATTTCCTTATAGCCGTGGGTGGCACCTTGGCGCTTATGAACACTATGGAATGTTGCAGTATAATTCCACTTTAAGGAAATATTTTAGTTCTTGCACAACTGAGGTATTATTCAGTTCATTAAAATGTTGAGGCAGTTGAAACTGAATAGGAAGCAGAAGATAAAAAGGATTCAGAAGCTAGATCTAAAAACAACATTTTGGCACTCAAATTAACTTTCCTTTGAAAATGTAGTTGTTTGTATCGATAAGAAACACCAGCAAAATGATTATAATAAATACAAACGATATTTTTGACAGTGATTCTTAATTGCTTTTATAAAAAATTATCCCATAATAACTGACGGAGTAGAATATAAAAGTAAAACATTCCAAGACTCTAAAGCGTCCCTGAGTCCCTCAGAATCTGTGTAACCTCACAAGCTCTGCTCAGTTTAATTTGGGTTAGTTAACCCAGTAAAATGTCCCAAGATATATTGGCGTCTATAAGAGACAACTACCATAAATTTGATCGGAGGTAATTTAGGTAATACCGGTGTCGATTTTTCATTGAACTTAGACGGATACTCATTAAATCTCTTCATATACATAATTATATTAATACTATCATTGTTGTTTTTAAGGCTTCACA
>MU184750.1:110164-133851 GCA_016904865.1 Pissodes strobi
CTTTCTGCCAGTCCTGATCCAACAATAACTGATATATAGGGAACAACGGACCCTACAACAATAAATGGAGAATCGTTTGCAAATTGGAAGATCATTACTTGCTTTTGATCCATGAGGAATGTGCTACATTTCTAGATAAGACAAAAAAAACAGGATACCACGGTTTGAACACCACATTCGAAATTTTCCACTTCCAAAATATACCGCCTGCTTCCGATTTATGAAATACGAGGTATAACAGTACATTACCATACCTACCGAGCTTTGGTAAGAGCATCACAAAGATAAACTACAAACCACTTCCCACTATCCTCAGAAATCATTACACTCGATTATAAATGACTCTCTTGACGGTTGGTATTAAAGACACTGTTCTCTCTTCAAAACTAATAAACCCATCCTTGTGTTGTAATTTAACAAGTATTACTGTCTACCATGTTTGAGCGGCAACATCGCCAAACTGTAAAACATACTTGCCCTTATTAAACAGCTGTAAAACAATAATGACCTAGTATCCTGAAAATGTAGGGACATCAATCGGGACATCATTTACAGACTTCCCTTTGAATTTAACGAGGGATGAAATGGGAAGTCTAAGATAAAATAAGGCCACAGTTTCTGTATATTGATCAATTACCACTGACGTTATCCGCCCATGGCGTCTGCATTTTTGTTATTAATAAATAGGCAGCAAATAACCAATCTAAAAATATATACAATATTTAAATTTCTTGCTAATTTGAATAAGAACACAATACAACTATTTGAAGCAATAAATAAAACAAGAAATATAATTAAAAACTTTAATGTGGATGAAGAGTAAGTAAGGCAAAAGGAAGGAAGTAGCGCTGGCTATTAGTTAATAAAATAAGAGAAACATGAAACATGGCAACTGGATCCGAAACTACCATGGGATCAGTAGTAGCTGTCCTCTTACGGGTAGGACAAATTGATGAATATTAATGATCTCTCTATAAAGAGTTTACAAGAACAGCCAGATTATGACATGATATTTACTGCGGGACAAACCACCTTGGAATTTTAAATCGACGAAATTACATTTTGCGTCTTGACCAGGAAGGACTTATTTTCGGGGTCTCGCATCTCGAAAAAAAAGGTTTAGCCTTAAAACATTCCTGTAAAGCGTGTCATAAAATTTCATGAGATTTCGTGGGACTCCTGGGGAAATCCTGATGGGATTCCCCAAAACATGAGATTCCCGTATTGAAAATCTTGTAGGTGGCTTCGGTACCTATACTAAATATATTCAGCCCCTTTGATTAAACGCAAATATAATTTTACTATGCAGTTTCTCATCATGATGTCATATATCATCTGCAGATATGAATGAATTACGATCCTTTTGATAGGGAAAGTACACACTCCTGCCAAAGTACTAAACAAATAAACTTTGCCACTACAATGGTTAAATTTAGATAGTATAAGCACGTGACAAAGCAGTTTTAGGGTCTCCCTAGAGAGAAAATGTCTATAAACAAAGATAAGAAGCTGCGCTCTTAGGGCTAGGTCATCAACGATATCTAAATAAAAAGTATATAAGACTGCAGATTATGCAGTAATGATTGTTTAAATAACTATTTTCTTCAAACGTCAGTAAATCCGTCATTACTCGACTGTGTAGGCGGCCGTGAAGTTTCGTTTTTCCTCCGCCGGAGCTTTACTTTTCACTTTTCCGCCGGCGGAGGTAAAAGTGTTGTCATAGCAACATAGATACAATACAAACACACAACAAAATAAGCGTCAACAACTCAAGATTTATTAAACTACAATTTGTATTTATCACTCAATTTGTGACTACATTTCTAAAAATCACTAATTTAGGAACAAATTGGTTATTATTTAATCGAACTTACCCAATAACTGCTTATCAATACGGAATTAAAACTCAATCGGACACGCAATCTTAAAACAAATAATTATTGTTGACAGTGTCCACTGACAGCTTCATGTTACAAATTCACCGACACCGGTCTAAGCAAGGCCACCTACGACCGTGGTCTAAGCCGCCTTGCGAACCCATTTATCTTTAATAATAATTAGATATTATTACTATTAAAAAGAGATGTTTTTGCATTAATTTGTCGACATTTGAAGAAAAAACAGCATATTTTATTTGGAGGAAAAGTTACTTTTCATGGCTTGCTCTCTATTACCAGCCTCACTCCGTTCGGCTGTTAAACACGAGCGCGCCATGAAAAGTATCACTTTTCCTCCATATAAAATAATATACTATTTTCTTTGTTTTGGTAGTGTAAGTAGACTTGTATTAGGTAAGTAATAATCTGATGATCTGCACTTGTTAAAGCCACTTTGATTCCACTAGAAATTAAATTATGTTTTATAGTTTATCTTCGTGACGCCATGTATCAATCGATTATGAACGAATTCTGAACATGTCAGAGAAAGTATATATCACTACCATGGGTAAATTGAGACAGTATAAGAACATTACAATGCAGCTTAGGGTCCTCGTAAAAAAGGAATAAAATAAGCTTTAAGTTATCATAGCCAATTCGCAATTTTATTGTTACACATTGTAAGTCAACACGGTGTGGCAGACCCGGTGCCAGTATTTAAGTGACACATTTTCACTATATGTGTAAACATCCCAGAAATAATATCAGTATTATTTTTTCCTTATTTTATTTATTTATTACAAAAAAATATATATTTAACACTAAATTCATCGAAATACCTATAAAAACTAAACATTTGGATGTTATTTTATCGGAAATACATTTTATGGTATTGCAGATATGGATTACTTACGTTAAAGAACAGGCAAGACTATTGAGGTTGTTTGAGGTAGTAAAAAACTAATGAAGATTTTGGAAATGATGATGATGATGAGCAAGGCGACTTAGATGATATAGAGCAGAGATCAGAAAGTAATGATACGGAGCAAGAGTTTGAAGATGATTCAAGTAGTATAAAAATGGGGATTGACCATCACACCCATTTTGGACGGCCACCCATTTTGAAAGATCAAAACTGCGCATGACCCAACAATATTTAGACCACTTCGACTATGCATATTTTTCAACCTATATAAAAGCGAGGTAACCCAATACTCGAACCGACGTCACCGGACCTTTTCACTTTCACATAACTGACGAAGCCCAAGCCAGAGGTGTAACATAATTTTTTCATCCACTTCTATATATATTTTTTACATTTTTTAACCCATATAAAAGTAATGTAATCTATCGACTTCAATGGCGTACCTGTTTTACAGGTTACGTCATACGTCAGCCGCCATTTTTTATTACGTCATCTGTCATACGTCAGCCTTCATTTTTTTATAACGTCATCTGTCATACGTCAGCCGCCATTTTTTTATTACGTCACCTGTCATACGTCAGCCGTCATTTTTTTTATTACGTCACCTGTCATACATCATAAGCCATTTTATTACGTCATCTGTCATACGTCGGCCGCCATTTTTTATGTCATCTGTCATACTTGTCATTATCATCCACGAGGACTACTATATTTTATAGGTTATGTTATACGTATACGTCAATCGTCATTTTTTATTACGTCACCTGTCATACGTCAACCGCCATTTTTTATTAGGTCATCTGTCATACGTCAGCAGCCATTTTTTATTACGTCATCTGTCATAGTTGCCATTATCATCTACGTGGACTACTATATTTTATAGGTTATGTTATCTGTCAACCACTATTTTTTATTACGTCACCACCATTTTTTATTACGTCATCTGTCATACCTGTCATTATCGTTCGCGTAAGCAACTCTATTTTATAGGTTATTTTATCTGTCACCTGTCAGTCTGAATTTTTTATTACGTCATCTGTCAGTATCCATTTTTTATTACACCCTGAAAGTAAACGCGATTAACAGCAAATATTCGATTTTACTCAATTTTTCGCAATTCATACTTTTATTGTTACATGTGCCTAATCCCTGCGTCACAAACGTGGAATGTTTTATTCATCAGTAGTGGGATGTAACAAATCACAACTTCTAAGAAAATCAAAATTTCTTTCGGCATTTTTCTCATTTCATGCCCACGTGTTCATGTAGGGACCACTTAAACGCAAAAAAGAACAAATAGAATACTACTTACCTTTATTGAAAATAAACTAAACATAGCTTATTTTCATAGATGAAAAATCACATCTCACCTGAAAAATCATTCCAAAGAAAAAACAAACATCTTATAACCTAAAATACAATCATAAGGACATCGAATAATAAGAGAACACAAACAAAAACTCTGCAGGTTGCAGGCTGTACGGGGAAAAAATTAGTCGCTATCTGAATTCACGTAGTTTTCATTTTGGCAACTCATGACCCAGGCCACACTAATGATTTATAGCTTCAACAGGAATATTTAGTCTTTCGATCTTGGCTCCTACCATACCCAATACCTTTCCATGAGATTTAGAATCTATAGGCAGGTCACACTACAAGGGTATCAAAATGTTTCATTTTGGCGGATACTTCTTGGCATCCTTGGACTATTCTTTCTTTCAGAGATATGGTCTCGGTCTCGGATCAGTTTAAAGCCAAACATCTTGGTGAACAATCATCTGACAAGTTTAAATTCTTGATTATTTTCTCCGTATATCACCAAATGTATGGCTGCTGTAGGTGAGAAAACACGATTGTAAGATACCATTTCCGTGAATTTGTGGACACCTTCATATGATCCACTACATCTACTTCACTTTTTCGGGTAAAGTTTTCTCTCCAGTTGCTTCATCATGTATGGTGGGGTGGGCATCAGCAGCTCGTTGTTATCTTTTCTTCGCACATAAAGATGCCTTTGGTTCTCTGTTCTACTGTCAAGAATTGTGATGGAAAGCATCGTGTGTTCTTTCTCAGAGTGCCTACTGACGTAAGATTATGCTCTTTCAGTAATTTGATAATTAATTCATAACTAGTGCACCAGGTATCAAAAGTAACATTTCGGAACCAGAAATAGGTTGTAAGAGCCTCTCAACAATATATATTGGGGAATTGCTAAGATTGTAGGGTCCTTCTGATTGCTATCCTGGATACACTTTCAAATTTAAAATGTAGTAAGAACTGGCATCAACTAAGGCTTGCACTTTGATCTCAAACTTTGCAGGCTTGTTGGGAACGTACTGTCTGAAAACACATCTTTCACGAAAAACTCCAACTTCTAATCTATCATCACATATTGTGAAGAAGTGCAGGCATGTTTACAATCTTCAATACATATTTCCAGAATTTCACGAACACGAGCTAATTTGTCCATCGCTGCTCTATCTTTGCGATCCTCGATGTTATCAAACCGAAGATAAACCATCAAGAATTGACTATTAGAGCGGAACATACCTGCTAAATGAAGAAGTCCCATACATTTTTCCATTTCACATTCACTGTTTTTTTTTAACCCTGCATTTGTTTTGATATGCAAAGGGATTCTGCTGAATTCTAACATTGATCCAGTCTTCAATCATTTGGCGATCGAAAAACAACGGCCAACAATCTAAAGCACTTTTAGCGTTTTTTGCATATTATATGCGGCAAATGAGTGATATAATAAGTTTGATCACTTTCGATCCATCTTTTTCGAGATACATTTCTCTGCTTGGAGGTTCGTCAGTGTTTCCGGTGTTTCTCTGCTCGAGTCTCCGTCATAAATTTCATCTTCTATTGTGATATCTTGCGCTGAGTCGATGTTGTGCTCGCTTTCAGAGATATAATCAATATCGTCCTCACTTCCGGATTCGATGGCGTCGACATCACTTTCAGCCCATAGAGCTTCTAGTCTTTTCTGTTCCTCCTTGTACATGAAACAATTGATTTTCTTCATTCATTTAAGTCAAAACTAGCTACTTATCTATAATATCATTCATCATTGGCTACTTTGTACTGCTGCAACGCCATTCGATGGTGGCTAATGGGATGGGGCGTGCGCATAAGTCTACGTTTGGTTTATTTTGAGAGCGATATTTGGCAGCTGGGGTTTGTCAAACCCCACATATGCAATGCCGAGTTAAAACTAGTCGAATAATAGTATCAAATATTGACGATAATCAAAATTTAATTCTTCTAGTACTATTTATTGTAACTGACGTACCCTGACTTTGAATCCCAAAAATGATAGTGTTATGAAGTTGTAGTTAATTGAACTGAAGCTGTCGCAGCCAATTCAATTAACGTGAGTTATTAAGCTCTGTACTTTTACAGCTTGATCCTCTGGAAAAAGGTATAATTGGGAGTTGTAATTAAGTGAACTGAAGCTGCCTCAGCCAATTTAATTAACTTGAGTTTATTAAGCTCTGTGCTTTTACAACTTGATTGAGTATCATTCGATTAAAAGTTGAACATTCCAAAGCTAAAAAGAGTTGCAAAATTAGAAGTACAAAATATAATATACTGTATACATGAGGCTAACATGCTCATGGTTATATGAAAATATGTTGAATACAGAGTATTATAAACAATTCCATGAGTTCGATAGGATAAAAATAATGTATAATAATCTATATCCAGCACTCGGCTACTAAAAAAAAACTTACTTAAAAGTTACAAATTAATTACGTAAAAGCCCGAAAACCCGTTATTAAATATAAATAAACTTACATTTGGAACGTTTTTAATAATAGCTGGCAAGCCAGAACATTAAAATAACCAAGTCCATGATAAAAGAGTTTTTCGTAAGCAAAATGTTATTACAAAGTTTGTTCAGAGCTAATATTATATTCATGAAACCTATTTTCATTTTTATGATTTGAAATTCAAAAATATTTTAAATTAGCCAGTATAAAGTACGCGCTTTAGAATAATTCATCACGTGTTGACTTTTAGGTAATAATAATTGTGGATATTACTTTTAATGGAACATACTTTAAAAAATCGTTAACATATCATTTTAAGTAAAAATAACGGAGTCTTAGTTATTAAATATGAAAATAAAATGCATCAGAAAGTTTGTACCTTCTGTACCAGAGATAAATAAATATCTTTTTATTTTATCTCTGTTCTGTACCTTCCGTTCTTTTTCACCTGCCAACCCATCCATAGACGAGTTTCTCCGTATAACGGCTCGTCAGTATGGCTATAGGGTCAGCAGATGAGAGAACGGTACTTGAGGCTTTAAACAAACCCAGTGAAATTCAAACCAGTAGTGTGTTGTAGCCGGCGCCATCTATCCGTAACCTGCTAAGTTTATCGGAGATAGACAGTACTGTACTATAGTAATTATTGGCTACTACTTGACCTGTGTATGTCAGGTGAACCTAGACAAATGCATCAGAAAGTTTGTACCTTCTGTACCTTCCGTTATTTTTCACCTGCCGACCCATCCATAGACGCGTTTCGCCGTATAACGGCTCGTCAGTATGGCTATAGGGTCAGCAGATGATAGAACGGTACTTTAGGCTTTAAACAAACCCAGTGAAACTCAAAGTAGTGTGTTGTAGCCGGCGCCATCTATCCGTTACTTGCTAAGTTTATCGGAGATAGACAGTACTGTACTATAGTAATTATTGGCTACTACTTGACCTGTGTATGTCAGGTGAACCCAGTGTTGCCAACCTGAGGGATATATCCCGATTTGAGGGATTTTTCAGGACTCCTAGAGACAACGGGATATTCACGTCTTTACGAGGGATTTTTTTTCTCTTGTAATTTGCCACCAATTTTAACTATTTTATTAATTCCTAGTCCCCGCCATCTTGTGGTTATAAGGAGAATCAACCATTGATTTTCCTTATAACCACCAGATGGCGGGGACCTTGATTTATTAACGAACAATTAAATACACCGAATACGGTTCTTCCCGGGCTACGGCACAGTTTATAATTCGGTGACGGTATAAACTGTGGCTACGGCCCGGGGCTATATAGCCACGGTCATTGGTCATGTTTTGTTTGTATACCTATACTTTTTTAGTTTTAATGTTTGTATTTTAATATGTTTATTTCAATGTGTTCTTGTTTTTTATATATTTTTTATTTTAAGTTTTAATAAAAAAACTTGTTTAAATAGTTTGTTTGTTTTATTAAAAGGGTAAAAACCTACTTTAAAATTGGCGGGATTTTTGAAAGAAAATATGGGACATTTTGAGCCTGCGCTTGAGACATTTTATTATGTAAGGTTGGCAACACCGGGTGAACCCAGAAAATACATCAGAAAGTTTGTACCTTCCGTTCTTTTTCACCTGCCAACCCATCCATAGACGAGTTTCTCCGTATAACGGCTCGTCAGTATGGCTATAGCGTCAGCAGATGAGAGAACGGTACTTGAAGCTTTAAACAAACCCAGTGAAATTCAAACCAGTAGTGTGTTGTAGCCGGCGCCATCTATACGTGACCTGCTAAGTTTATCGGAGATAGAGAGTACTATACTATAGTAATTATTGGCTACTACTTGACCTGTGTATGTCAGGTGAACCTAGACAAATGCATCAGAAAGTTTGTACCTTCTGTACCTTCCGTTCTTTTTCACCTGCCGACCCATCCATAGACGCGTTTCGCCGTAGGTTAGCAGATGAGAGAACGGTACTTGAGGCTTTAAACAAACCCAGTGAAATTCAAACCAGTAGTGTGTTGTATAATAATTAAAGAGATAATGCACTTAAGATATTTCCATTGAGTGAACGTCAATCTGCATACTAAGCAGCTAGATCGACGGACTTAGCACTGGACGATCTTAACACGCAACTTTCAAAGTAATTTTAGGCCAAAACAATAGCAGGAATCGTAATCACTTTTCTAGATATAGAAGGGACATCCAAATAATCATGCTTCGACACTTCCCATTAAGAGAGCGCTGGAGAGAAGACAGGTACCAGCCACTATATGCCAAGGGGTACAGGCATGCCTGGAAAATAGGCTAATAACATTATTAACAGCATCCTCAGGCAAAGCCACCATTATAGCTAAAGTAGGTAGAGGATGTCCCCAAGGACTCCAAGGAGGAGTTTTATCTCCACTGTTGTGGGCCATCCTTTTACAGCAAGCCTGCCCAACGTTTTCTACACCTAGAACATTCAGATAATATAGCGATAATGGTACCGGGACACTCTGAGAGACGTCAAAGAGCTCCAACATCGTGGATGACTGGTGTAAGCGCGAACAGCTCTCAGTCAATCCACAGAAAACAGTAATGGTTCCCTTTTTTAGGTTATATGAATACGCCCAACTGGTTTTTATGTAAAGCTTATTATAAGTATTTTTTAACAAAATAACCAAGATTAAACAAAGCATACTCAAAATAACCCTATTCAAAACTGAGCAGCATCTTATATTCATTATCATTAGCTATAATGGATCAGGAAGCTATAATGATCATTGTTTTTCGTGCAAATCACACCCACATACTTTCCGTGAGTTTCGGTTCGTTCTGGCCAGCCTTAGTTTGTTTGTATCAACTAGACTCCTAGAGCAAGCTAGCCTTGGGTCGTTGATTGACTCAACCATGGATTCGTTTGGTTAAATAAAAATATTAATTAAAAGAAACTTGCACTAGATAATTGTAATTATATTATGTTAATAAAAACCACTGTTTGGCGTTCTTTATTTATGGCGTATTTTCCGATACAGAATAATATTAATTAAAACTCATATTAATTGCAGCGGAAATTTGCTTTAAAAATAAAATTTAAATCGATATATCGGTTTAAAACACATATTTAGTCAAAAATATGCAACATACCTCTACCAAACCTTACCAATTAGCAACAACAAAACTTTTTGATTACTTTTTGCCATATAAATAATGCTTCCACTCACGCGACCTGATGTCATCTGAAACTAAATTTAGATTAGAACCACCCTTTTAGAATATTATTTTTAGACCTTTTAGTCTCCGGAAGTCCTGGATAAATTATCTAAATTTTAGTGACAGCCTGATTGTGACTTGTAAAGCTAAGTCGAAAACAACCATTTAGTACCTAGATCTCTCTAGTCACTTCAGATTCAGATTTTGCGTTGCGACCTGAGACTAGAAAGGATAAAAATCAGAAACATTACGGCAGCAATCTATTTTCAACTAGGTTAAATTGAATAGATATATATAAAATATTCTTGCAAACGTGCGCCACGCATGATACGAGAACTTCCTTTCCTTTCGGACCCGACTAATAATAAGCACGAACAAATTGCTTGTGCCGGATTCATTTATAATTTACAAAAACTAGTAGAAAATACCAAACCATATAATATGCGTACATACTATTATTAGCTATATAAATAAACGCATACAACAGCTTTTATTTATATAGGCTACAGATATTTGTTCAGTTGGTATTTTTTCTTTTTGACTTGATATGTTAGAATTGAACTGTTCTCAGATGATTTGCAGCTTAATAAAATGTTTATTATCCTAAGAAAATAGGGATGATTGAAAGAAATACTACCTTTTCCACGTGTGAAATGGATATGTAATCAAGTCCAAATAGCCTTACAAATACAAATGTGAGTGTTCAGTGAAAAATGTTTATCTAAACTGTAAAATTATGATTCACGATCTTGTGAATGCAACTATAAGCAATGACGGCTCGTGAGGGAAGGCATGGCGATTCAATTTATTATTGGGTATCAGGCATTGGCGCGATTGGCGTATGAAATATTTTTTATGTGAAACACAAAATCATTGTTTCTGAGTTAATTTAGATACTTTTTACTTTGACCCTCTTAACTTTTTTCCATTTCTCTGGCAACCTCTTATAATTATCACCAGCTCCACTGCTGGACATAGGCCTCTCGTTCTGTTCTACGCAATTTGCATCCAGTTTCCTGGAATACGCTTAATATCGCCTGTCCATCTAGTTGATGGTCTCACTCTGCTTATGTAATGCAGTAATCTCCACTCGATTATTTTCTTGGTCCATGGAAATATGACCAGTCCAGTGCCGCTTGAAAGACACTATTCGCTCCACTGCAGCAACACCTGTTCTTCGTCTTATTTCCCAGTTTGTGACCCAGTTCCTGAGGGAGATATCCACCATTGACCTTTCTTTTCAGTTGATGGACACGTCTCAAGCACAATCACCGTTAACGCAGGCATGCCTCATCAGGGCGCAAGACTTTCACCAACTCTGTTTCTCATCTATATTATTGAACCGCTGACCGAAACCAGTAATCCTGTTAACAATTTTATAGATGACAGTAGCCATGACTCCCAATTTAGATCAGAAAAACCTTTACCGGCGACTGAGACTTATCACGGTAGACAGGAGCAGATTACAGCAATTAACCAACATCTGGAGAAAGTACGAACTTGGGGCGACAGGAATTTGATCCAGTTCAATGCAGCAAAAATCCAAGCAGTCAAGTTTACCAAGAAAGCCAATAAACCAGGCCCTGACATCACTATAGAAGGGTCGACCATTCCTTCATCCTCGTCAATCGGACTACTGGATGTCTCGGTCAACAACAATATTTCCTGGCATGACCACGTTGCTAACATCGAAAAATCAGCCTCGCAGAAACTTGGTGCGCTATTTCGAAACAAAAAACTGTATACATCGCAGCAGCTGCCCTTGCTCTAAAAAGCGCAAATATGCCCGTGCATAGGATATTGCTCACACATTTGGAATGCCACACCTAAGCACACCCTAAAGCTGCTGGATTCCATTCAGAAGAGAGCTGTGCGTCTCGTCGGCGACCCTGAGTTGACCCGGATTCTGCATAGTCTGGAACACCGCAGACGTGTGGCCGAGTTCTCCCTGTTTTACAGATATTTTCACGGCAGATGTTCCCAGGATTTGGCACGCCTCATCCCGCCCCCAGCAACGCCTAGACAGTCACGACAGACGGCTAGAGCGGATTCGTTCGTCGTTCAACTGGAAGCGCTTAGAACATCGCTTTACACGGACGCCTTTTGTCTGGTGCCCTGCATCACTGTGGAACTCACTCCCAGAACATCTGTTTCCCCCTAATTACAACCTGCAGCTATTCAAGAACCGTGTCAATAAACATCTTCGCACATACACCGCACGTCGAGTGCCATAGGATCTGCCTTTAGTGTGTGTGTGCCACTGCCATAAAAAAACGCCCATGTAGTCCCAGATTGCACATATATTCCAGCAGTGATGTGAACATCACTGTATCTTAAATTTACGAGTATCACCATGAAGTCTAACACAGGCTGAGGCCGTATCATAGATTATTGTGCCATTCCGCAACATTTTGCGTTGATCTATAGTATCGAACACCTTTGCATAATCTAGACACGTCAACGCATGTTGTTTGTTGTATCCCACGCACTTTTCTATTACGGTTTTTATGGTTTGCAGGCGATCATTCGTCCCATAGCCTGCTCACGTGGTTGGAAATAGTCCAGTTTGTATGTTAGCCCTTCTGCTACAATTTTCATAAACAACTTGTACACATGATATAGTAGCCTAATCGGTCGATAGTTTCTCAGATCCGTAGTGTCACCTTTTTTATGCATTACGATGATTACCGCATTGTTCCATTGTGAGGGAGTAGTACGTTTCAAAAGCTTTTGTATGATAGGTATATGTTGCGCCTCCTTCCTTGATGAACTCAATGACCACTCCCGGCGCGACTTATTTTACATTTCTTAGAAGACAGCTTAATTTCGTCCATCGATATGTTTGCAATGTTTCTGATCCCACATTCCGGGCTTTCGATATCTTGCTATCTTTGTTAAGTTCTGGATTACGTTTAAACAGCGCCGCGTGAAAGTATTCGGTAATTTTTAGGATATCATCTCTACTGGTGCTGGTTTTGCCCTTTGCGTCTGATAACTTGCAGATGTTTCTTTTTCCTATGGCTAACCTCCGTCGCAAAACTTTCAAGCTCGTATTCTCTTCTCTCACTTTGGGTATGTGCTCAGATTGCATTTTCTAATGTCTCTTCTGATAGCTTTGGAGATGTCTTTATTTATTCGTCTCAATGCTGCACTATTTTCCGTGTGTTTATTTGCCATTTCTCTTCTTTCTTTCATGAGACTTTTTCTCTCCGGGCTGAGTTTTCCTTCTTATATATCTCTGACTTTGTGTTTGTGTGTATCCTCCCTGGTGGCTTAATTTTTGCGTAGTTTGTTCGAGTGTTTAGGTTATCGATGTCCAGCTGTTCCTCTTTCTTTAAGTATTTGTTGTTTATGCTCTTTGTGTATAATTAAACCGACTCCTGATGACCCGAATTAAGATCTATCCGGTTTTCACATCTTCTTTGGACTTCGTTAATTCCCAGACTGTCCCACTTATTTTCTGGTTCGACGACACTGTTCTTATGTGTTCTACATGGCGAAATGTAAGTTTTATCTTCCATAGTAGCTCGTTCCATCCCGATGGTGATTCTTAGCACCCACCGCTCGGAGCTTGTCCGACCGCTACCGCAGTCAGGGATCACTGAGCCATCAGTGACTGAGGGTCATGTTTTGTGTCCATATTATGTATGAAATTACGGTTTAAAGCCAATTTTCCTACCACGCTAGCCAGTGCGGGTTGATAGATGGGTATGGGAAGAGAGTTGCATTTTGTCCCTTCTGCGGTTATATCCCGGGACTCGGTCATGAGAACCTCGTTGGTTGTCTAGCAGTGGGTACTTTGCTTGCCTTCGTCCCATACCCCACCCAGCCCCATAATCCATAGGATCGAGGAAAATGACATTTCGGCCGGGCAATTACTTTTACGAAAGCAAATTGGTTTAATGCAAACGCAATCGGATATTGCTTTTGTGACAAAGTGCTCAGTATTGTTTAGAACATGGAACTTCAGTAGAATCCCGATTACCCAATGAGATCAGTTAAAATCTAGGTTTTCCGGGTTGCATTAGAAAAATACGCATTATTCGAAATACCAATTGTGATTCACCGAGTGGTTGGAATTCATCAAAAACCCCAGCAGGTGCTAACTATTTCGGTCGGCCGGCAGCGTAATGACAATTTAATGCTATTGAAGTGCCAGTCTTGCGAGACGTTATGGTGGCTGATCAGATGAAAAAACGACAACTGCAAGTTTATGGTAGTTTCGCGTTGCTATCGCCGATCAGGAAGCTGTAGTGTGTTGAGTCTTGTTCTAGTCCAGAGCAACTCAAAATTAAAGCAATAATAGCAATCTTTTTGCTCCCTAGTCTAGTTTCTCTGATTCAACCTAAAAATCTGATATAATCAAAATTTGACACTTAAGTTATTAAGGCTGTTTATAAAAATAATAATGAAACAAACTCGAATGACAACGACCATTGACGACGAGCCAGGAGCCGCCGAAAATATTCCTACAAAAATGTCATATTCCGATCGATTAAAAGCTCTAACTTATGTTGAACAACAGAAAAATGCTTTGTTTACCAAAAGTTGGAAATGTTGCTGCTATGGACATTAATAGTGAAAAACGAGTATAATTAAAAATAACGTCATTTCTAACTCGTAAACCTGACATATGGGTTATTATTTTAACGAAAATCTGTTTAAACTTAAGCCGAAAGGTCGATTTACCCGAAATGAGTCGGCTCCACATTATTTCGGATAATCGCGATTGCTCTGTACCAGCATTTCATTGCCGAAAACTGAATAATTAATTGTGTTTTCTGGCTTGTTAAGTTTTAAATTATACATTAACGGAGTAACATCAAAATAGTGATTGTTTTTTCAGTGAATTGTCCGCTTTGTCCAGAGTCTAGAAGAGTGAAATGTTCCTGATGATATGTTTCTCAACGAATACCTCGAATCAATCCATACAACAAATTTAGCATCTTTTCAGTAAAATTGCTTTAGAACTCAAAATGTGCAACAACAAGAACTACATATAAATAACAGAAAAGATATATGTAAATTCCACTTTGCGAAGTATCATTAATATTAGTTTTCTTCATGTATCTATTTTCATACTGTGAATGACTAAAATGCAAAAACTACTAAGTAAATATCACCCTGTCTTAATTTTGAACTTGAACAATATTATGCAACATTCAAGATAAATTATAAGCAACGCGAGCGGTCAATGCAAGTAATTATAAACCTTAATTTCACGCGTTACTTGATTGTTTCCTTAGTTATTTGTATGTTAAATTGAGTTATTTCGTAGTGTACGTGTCTTCAGTTTTGCGGAAAATATGGAGCCGAAAGAAGAAGGGAAACTACTACTATGGTACAATGAACTGGAATCTGAAGGTAATACATTTTGAAGTTATTGTAAAAAGATAGGTCACTAGTATATATATTTTTTTGATTTTGGAATTAAATCTTGAAACTACTCAAAAAATGACAATGAAGTACAGGAAGACTACGAGTTCGGGGAGAGTGCTGGCAGCAAGCAGATAACTCAAGATCACCCCGAAAACTTAAACTCAGAAAGGGACGACGAGGAGCCATTTCCCCCTTCTGAATCAGAATATGAGCCTAGTCTCGAAACAAGATCTGAAACTGTCGGTTACGATTCGGATTTAGCAGACAGATGAAAACAGTAATTAACCACCCCTAGATTCATGGAATGAAATGGATCGTATTTTAAGCAGTTTGCTTTCACCGGAGCAAAGAAAATTAATGTTCCATGTTATTTAAAACCTGTGGATATTTTCAAACTGATTGTAGATTCAGATATTTTAGATTTGATTGTCATGGAAACAAATAAAAATAGGCACAAATAAAATTGGAGTTATGTTTCCGCCCAAGAAATGGACTATGCTGTATATAGGACTAGTTAAATTGGCCAAAAATATCAAATTACTACGTAAAGCTCTAGATCGACATTGCTTTGTTCATCATATTCTGTCACGAAATAGATGCTAGACCATATTACGATTTATCCATTTTGCTGATAAGGAAACAGAGAAGCAAATAGAGAAGATTACTTGTATAAAATTAGCGTTGTTGCAGATGTCGTAAGTAATATATTCAAATAACTGAAAGTGCGTGCAGAGGTAGTATTTCGGGGTCGGTTACTATTTCGATAGCACATTCCATTTCATTCACTATGTGACGAAAGTGGGTACACCTTCGAAACAGAACTTTATAAAGGAAATAGTAATACGGCAACTGCTGGACGAAATAGCACTAAAGTTGTTTTGAATTTAATGAAGGACTTCGTCGATAGTGGATTCTATTAGCGGATAACTATTATAACAATCTAGAGGTGCAAATTTACTATTTACTGGAAATAAAAACCCACAACATTGGTACGTTGCGGAAATATGTAAAATGAGTACCACGAGAAATTTTAGATGAAAAAAGGTGAAACAATTTATAAGCCAGAAGCTCGGCCAGAAGTTATTATTTAAATGTCCAACTATTTTGTATAATAAGTTTAAGATGGGTATCGTCAGATCAATTGGCTTCCTGTTTTACTGTTCTTCGTCGCATTTCTGCATTTCAGTATCTATTTGGTACATTCGTCATTAATGCTCTCATCTTATATCAACTATCAAACAAAAAGACCAAGTAGCAGATTTTAGAAAGGGACTTGTGATGGGCTTCCTTGATGACATTTTAGATAAAGAAAAAGAATAAAAAAATCACACACATAGTGAAAAAGGTTGTTGAATAAACAAAATAATCGAAAAAAGAGAAAGCGATGTGCTGGATGTTATGGACAAGGAGTATGAAAATCATAAAAAAACGGTAGGTTCTCACTTTTTGCAACGAGTGTCCCAATGCCCAATGTTTGCATGTTTTGAAAAGGCTGGTAAAATGACATAAGTATTTCTATTAATTTTTTTCTTGTTTTAATTTCTGTGCGCATTTATTAAAAATAAAGTTCGCTATAGCACTGGTAGCCAACGTGTTAACATAACTGCAGACAAACCACGCCCCCATCAATGCTATGACCCAAACATTGTGCTATACTTGCAGAATAACCGCATAACAAAATAAACATTTGAATGTATAGTAGTTTTTGAAAGCCCCATAATATGTGAGTGATAACTATTTTCTTGTAGACAATTTATATGAAAGGGGTAGAATTATTCTTCAAACGGTTAAAAGCATACGCTATTCGATCACATCAACTCATCCAAACCCAACGGCCATGATGTTTTTCACTGGGTAATATAGTTAGGTCTAAAACCACTACGCCTGTGTTGAAAATTAATGTAAGCGTCAGCTCAAGATCTTATGGGCACTTGAGCCTTGAGAGTGTGATGTCCATTAAAAACTCGCTAACAATTAAGTGCATAACTAAAGTAAAACCAATATGACAAAAGTGCGGGTACTTTACATCTTGATATATACAATATCTTATTTTACTATGAATTGGCTACTTAACATATGAATGTTTGAACTGCTGTTCCCTACAGGAGCCCAATTTAATACACTTACGGTTTAAGAAATAAATTGTACACGAAATGGGTTTTAATAAAACTCAATTATTAATGTAAGAGGATAATGAATGCTGGGTTTATTCGGGTTCAACAAACGAGACCCCAAGTTATTGAAATACTGTCGAAAAATAAAAGGAAGCGTTCCTTCCGCGATGTAGCATCTGCCAAACACCCCCGAATTTATTTATTTTAACCGTATACACATTTTAACCGACGAGGTTCTAGGTAGGGAGACTCACTATTTAAATAAAACACACTTAAAAAGCAGGAGCAAGAACAGATGTAAAAACAAAACCCTAGACCTGATGAAGTGTGTTTATTCAACTTATAACAAATTATTTTATCGATAGCAGAGTGAAATTCGAAAGAAATCGTAGGAATATAACCAAAAGGGCTTTCTCATTCGTCATAAAATTTGGCAATCATTTAGGAGGACCAAAAATGCTTAACCCCTGCTACTTAACGTATACAGGACGAGCCACCCTATTTTCACGCATACATAAGGTCTTATTAAAAGAGTTACAAAAAAAAATTAACCAAAAGTTATACGTTACGTTCCAAAGTCGATTTTATTAAAGGAAACACCCTATATATTCTAAAAATTTTAAATTCTGCTTAAAATTCAATATACAATATTTGATATGACATGTAAAAAACGTCACTCTCACTTTGAATAACTACGTCAATATACAGCCAAACGGACTACACTTTCCTTAGTTTTTAATGATTTATCATCTGACTAATTTCCTGTTTAGCAAAACTAATGTTTTGCTAAACAGGAGTTTTATCCACACCCCGTTTTAGTGCATGTTGCCGAAGGTTCCAAACCCCAACATAGTTTAGCAAAACATGCTAATATCGATGTACCTCTTTGTTTTCCTAGGTAAAGAAGTTTCACTTAAAAAATTGACTTTCCGTTGATAATTTGCTTCAGCTGATAAAGAAAAATTAGTGTGCTTGTGGACCACACACCAGAGTGAAACTTCATCCGCACAAGAGAGAATAATATTTTTATTTTATGCAAATCCGCTGACACCAATGGTAGAACATACTATTCGATTGAAGGCAGAGAAAGATAGGCAAGTTCGGCACAGATGACGAGGAAGAGACGAAGATAAAGATAGTTATCCCATTCCCGATTTGAATTTGTGGACAGGCCGGAACTAAATCGCAGGTCACGGTATATATTTCTCTCTCGCTTCGCTGTATTACACACAGGTTAGCATCGCCGTGTCACACATTTTGTAGTGTTTGCGTTGGCGTAATACGTTCACCAGCTTATTACTCTCCAGGTACCTAAAAAAGTTTCACTTCAAAACACCTGGTGGTTGAGGTCAAACTTATGACTTCTCTATTAAAAGCTTTATTTAACTCTAATATTAAAAACTGTAGGGAGCGTCAACATATTAGAGACATACACCTTATTTTAGGTGATATGAACTAAACTGGTCAACATAAAGTTCGGTCCACTCAATTTTTAGCCATATTTTCAAACTGCTGTAACTTTTTTAAAAATAAAGTTTTTTGAACGTGGTTTGCAGATTTTGAGAGCGCGTTTTTTTGGGATTAAACTGCATGCCATAGATTTTCAGTAGCACTGATATTATCATGATATACGGGGTGATTAATAATGTCGTGCAAAAAATCAAAAAAACTGTGTGTGTGCCATTTCAGCAGTAAATTTTTTTAGTCATTACAATATGGGTTGTTACCAAGGTAATATCAATATATCTGGACGTTTTTGCCATTTTTTGGATTAAAGCCCTTTGGCTTTAGATAAACTACTAAACATCAAATTGTGGCAACATTTTAAAATGCTATAATTCGAAAACGAAGTGACGGATTTTTAGGAGCATTTCAGATCCTGAAAGCATATTTAATGTAGATTTTCTATGACCTACGCACTTTATGGAGGGTTAGAGTTTTCACATTATACGGGGCCAACAATAAACAAATACGTAAAGTTCGCCCAGCCGTTGTTGACCCTCGAAACGCATGCAAGTGCATGGCTCTCAAAGTTAGCTCGAAATTTGAGCCTGCTTTGCGACCTTTAAAGAGTTGTGTCTAAAAAACTATCACTCAAAACTGCCGAAGCTTTCAAGCACGCTTAAGGAGATCCTCGCAAACCGTAAGACGTAGACTCCACACCTATACACTATTAGGCGATTATTTGTTTATTAGTCCTATTAGTTGTGTTGTATGTTATGTTTATTCTTATAAAAAATAAGGATTGGGAATTAAAAAATGATAATCTGTGTATTTATTGTTTTTAAAAATCCAATAAACCTTAAACCAGGGCTCTTTCCTTTCATTTTTGAACTTCAAATTGAAACATTTGAAAACAAAACAAATGCATAATGTTCCTTTAGCGCCCAATCATTTACCCTATACTTAAGATGTCCGTGTTAGATACGTATTTGTTTATTATTGGCCCCGTATAATTTGAAAACTGTAACCCTCCGTAAAGTGCTTAGGTCATAAAAAATCTACATGAAATAGGCTTTCCGAATCTGAACTGGTCGTAAAAATCCGTCATTTCGTTTTCCAGTTATAGCATTTTAAAAATGTTGTTGCCAAAATTTGTTGTTTAGTAGTGTATCTAAGGCCAAAGGGCTTTAATCCAAAAACTGGCAAAAACGTCCAGAGATATTGATATTACCTTAGTAACAACCCATATTGTAATGTCTAAAAAAATTTACTGCTGAAATGGCACACACACAAACTTTTTGATTTTTTGCATTACTTTATTGAATACCCCGTATATCATGATAATATCAATACTACTGAAAATTTATGGCATGTAGCTTAATCCCAAAAAAACGCGCTTTCAAAATCCGCAAACCACGTTCAAAAAACTTTATTTTTAAAAAAGTTACAGCAGTTTGAAGATAAGGCTAAAAATTGAATGGACCGAACTTTATGTTGACCAGTTTAGATAAGATATACGATGAAAATCTTTTATATCATCTACAACCTACTACCCTGCTCTATACCAACGATCTCTTAGATAAGATAAACAATTATATTTATAGCTTTGCAGACGACAGCACTGACTGCTGCTCGTTCCTAACGCGAGCGAGAAAATCAGATGGTTGCCATCAATGGGGATATGAAGCCATCGTGGAATGGGGTGATGAGAACAATGTCCAGTTTAACGCTGAAAAGACTAAAGCAGCTGTCTTCTCAGAAAAAAGCAAACACCGCAGGACCCAACTTATCAATGACAGAACAAACACTGACTCTGTCCTCATCCATAAGCTTGCAGGGTGTCAATGTAGAAAACAACAAGTCTTGGTGTAACCGCGTCACCAAAATCGCCAAGGCAGCAACACAAAAGCTAAGAGCACTCTATAGAGCAAAAAAGTTATACACATCACATCAGCTCGTACTAAGGCCCAGATAACACCATCTCTGGAATACTTTTTCCATGTGTGGAGCTCGGCACCCAAACACTTCCTCAATATATTGGACACCATACAGAAGAGAGCAGACTTTTGCAAAATCCTCATTCCTCCTACATTTTCATAAATTACTCAATCACATCATACCGAGCATCATACAATCTTGTTGTTCAATTTAGTTGTACGACAGCATACAACTCAGTCAATTCGGCATCACACGTTACGAAGATGACAAGATTGTATGATTTGATTGAATCTTTTAGTAACATTTAATTATTGATAAGTGTGTTAGCTTTCGTACTATAATATGTGATATTAGAATACTTATACATCTTTTGTAGCGTTTAGCGTAGCCAAGCGACAAATTGTTACATATTATTACTGGTCTCCACTGTTCTGCCTCTTTATGTTTTCATTTTTAGCTCGTTGGATAAGCATTAACAGAAGAACCCGCTTTAAAATATTTCAAACCAGATGTTTGTTTTATTATAAACATGTCAGCAGTAAAAATTCTAATCGCAGAAGGAAGAAGTGTTATGTGCTTTAAATAAGTTATGTGAGAAGGAAACCTTTATTTCATTAAGCGTTTTTGTAGTGGAAGCCATGAAAATGCAAGTCACCATTACTAAGAGATTCTACTTCCCGATATCTATTATTGTCTGTATTGAAATAAAATCTTAGTGATTTAACGTTGGTTTGAGGATTGAACAAATTAGATTCATACTCACAGACTTGAGAGAATACTAACCTAAACCTTAAACCAACGATATTACTAAATTTAATATATGTTTGCTGTTACTGGGCGAATACAGAGATAGACAAAAAGTCTGATTTATCTTTTCAGTTATCTCATAAAATTCTTTCGGGAATATTCAGTCAACTAATTAAATTCAGGAGGCAGACTTTCACTTTTTAAAGAAATATACTTTTAGTTAAAAGAAAGGTCACAATAATAAAATTGGGATATACTGAACAAGATATTATACGTTTTATAACTACAGTCAATCCACAGACGACAATAATAGTGGTTCTCTCCACTTGGAGAGTTCTGAGAGGGCTAAATCACAATCAATCAATAGAGACACAATTCCCTTTGCCATAGAGGTGAAGGAATCATTTTTGATCAGAAGTTGACATGGAGTTCACACATTAAATGTTACACAGAAGGTTACGATAGCATCAGCCAGGTGTAGGAGAATGTGTTGGAAAAACTGGGGCCTAAGCTGTAAGATGATCCTATGGTTATGGAGCAGTGACCTAATGGACAAAGATCAGGCAGGTGGGGGGGACGAGGGAGCTATTGAGTGGCGTGCAAAGGTGTCCGCCACGGGAACCACCTCCTACGGGCTCTCTATATAGACGTATCATTAAACAAACCAACAAACCTACCATCAATATATTTACATATGAGAAGCTAGGTTGGAAGTTCACAGACTGTTGCAAGAACAAGCGCCGATAAGCAAGTCATGGCGCTGACGATGAAAAACTGCTGAATGAGATTAAGGCAAACTACGTGTTTGGCATACACTACGGCAACATGCAGGTTTGAAAGCAATTTTAAAATCGTAACACCAGAAAGAAAGGTCTAAAAAGGCCCCACCAATAAGGGCCCCACAAGATCAGGGTATAGGAGCCGGTATATAAGAATCAAAGACGGAAACAAATCTCGATATCTATAGGAAATCTATCCACCCTGTTTCAGGCGGAAGTAACGGCCATAGAACACTGTGTGAAGGAAATGGAGAACAGGAAAACCACCAATAAGACGGTGATAACTTACTTCGGTAGCCAGGCAGCACTAAAGACAAACAAGATCAACAGTACAACATACAAACTGGTACAGTGGCATGGCATTGAACGAGCTAGGTAGTCAAAACAAAGTGACTCTAGCTTGGGCTCTGGGGCATAAGGACATAGCCAAAGCAGACTCGTCGAGCTTTTTGATGGGACCAGAACTGTTCTGTGAGGTGGTCAGGTATACTATTAAGACATCCGTTACGAAATGGGTAGCAACGGAGTATCAGGAATGGTGGAATGCAGACAAGCTAAGGAATTCATTAAGAGTGTCTCAGCAAAGCTCACAGCTGCCTTACTAAGCTACAATAGAACAGCTGTCAGAATGAGGCTAGGTTTATTGATCTGCCATTGCCGAATGAAAAGACACTTAAGTCTGATGGGTCTGGTAGATGAATCCCTATGCAGGTTTTGCCAAGAAGAAGTGGAAACTGCAATCCACGGACTATACCACTGCGAGTGTATCGTGAGAACCCGTTTCAAACAAATGGGCGAAACCAATCCAGTAGTTACATGCTACACTCAGGAATTATTATAAAGGGTATGGAGTATATTCAGAGATACAAAACTAGATGAGGGAGAGCCACAATAAATTTTACAGGCCGCAGTGGTGAACATGCAGTTCTGGAAAACTCCCAAGGAAGTTTAAACCATTTGAGTTTAAAAGGCAAACTTTATGAGCGCTCGTCTTCGTCAGCGTTTTCCTATTGATAATAGTTTATCGCCCTTTGGGTAAACGTCCAAATATGATAACACACATTTGGATCTTACATGGATGGAATTAATGTTGTGTTAGTCCCTCTTTACCGAATCCATTCTAACATCGCGGACCATTTGATCAAACGAATGGTTACCATATAATAATCTAGCTGGTACCTGCGACTTCGTTCGCCCCTTTAAGAGTTAAGATCACCCCCTTGCATTACTCTCTCTCTTTGATATAGAAATATTTTCGTTTTTAGGGGGTTTGATTCAACCCATTGAAATTTGCATTTTGAAAAATACAGTCTAAAATCAACATTCAGCTTTGTATTAAAAACAAAAAATTTTCATTAATTTTAGAGGGTTAGTTGGTTGGTTGGTTATTTTTTTTTCTGGGGATAAACATGCCATGTAATAATTCAAACTACGCCCGGAGCAATGTCAGGAATATCCCAATTCGGAATCAGCAGTATAATTCAATGCCGGTAGGGGCATTAGCCTTCGGAGTAGTTTCTGCTGATCCAATATTCTCATA